>PVKA01006024.1:0-56464 GCA_004027165.1 Ctenomys sociabilis | reverse complement strand
TACACTCTTAATTCACTGATAAGAGATATCTGCTAAAATAATATCTGTAAATATAACAGTTTGCAATGTATTAATTCATCGACTCTGTATGGTTAAGGTGTCTTGAAACTGTCTGATTGACATTTATATTTTAATAGAATAAAAATAAATGGGAAAAAAAAAACAAAAACAAAATCAGACATTGCCAGACTACCACCAGTCATAGGGAATATTAACAGCTGGAATTTGGGAAGCTTCAGAGAGCTCTCAATCAGTCTTTGTGGGAAAGCAGGAAAAGTGGGAGCTTACATGGGCTCATGCAAGTTAAGGAGAAACCAGAGGTGTGCGATCAAAGAATGCAAGGAAAAGAAGGTATAAACAGAATGACCAGACCTATAAAACAAGTCTAACAACCTCTTGATACTCACTGAACCTCTGGGCACAATATAATTGGTTTCAGATGACCTTGGTCAAAAAGTGGAAGGAAATGTTTCATGAATAGCTGGGATAGTATGTACTCCTGCTTTCTAATGGCCTTTCTCTGTATCTTTCATTATAATTTCCTTTTTGTTTTCACACTACCCATGGTGGCAGTTTTCTTTGCTTCCCTGGCAGCCTTAAGGCTCCCTGGAATCTCCAAAGAGCATCCAGGGAGCAAAATGAACTTGCACTTAAAATATTGTGTTTCCCATCAAAAGTGCTAACAGTGTTAGAAGGCTAGAGGAGAGCCAGAGGCAGTACTGTGGCTTGCATTTGGAGCAGAAAGCTGTGAGGAGAGGAGGGCTGCTAGTGGATGACAACTGGGAAGCTTCTCCTCTCCTTCCACAGGGGAAGTTCCTGCCACTCAGTGTCACTCTACCTCGTCCTGCAGGCTGTGACGCCTGCCTGCTGCTTCTCTGAGGGCAGAAACACAGAGAGACCAAGCCACTGGAGGCTTGCTTTATGCACCTTCAGTCATATTTGCAAAACTCCATGTTCATGCACGAGTGTGAACGTGACCACCAGGTGGCCCACTTCCTGTGTCTCTTTCATCACTGCAGCCTCCAGTGACCACCTTGGAGCTGGGGTTTCTATAAACCTGGTGAAACTGTAGTGAGGGACAAGAGGGCCTTAGCCTGTAATCCCAGCTACTTGGGAGTCAGAGGCAGGAACATTCTACATCCAAGGCTAACCTGGGCCATTTAGGAAGATCCTGTCTCCAAAAGGAATTGACGGTGCTCTGGGTTTCATTTCCAAAACTGCAAAAACGAAAGTAATAAGGGCCTGGCCTTGATGACGGGGCCTGCATGCAAGGCGTGCTCTGCTAATGATTCGGGCACCTCTGCGCAATTGCAACTGACAGGTAAATACTGACTTTTTTTTTTTTTTTTTTAATGAAATCAAGATCAGGAGTTCCTTGATTTATTTTTAACCTATTTTAAACTTTAAGAGAAATAACACAATATTATTTAATTTTTAACACCTTTATCCCTTTTTCAAATAGATTAGAGATGATAGATAGATAGATGATAGATAGATAGATACATAGATACATAGATACATAGATAGATAGATGATAGATACATAGATACATAGATACATAGATAGATCCAGAGAGCTGCAAAAGCTGTTTTTGTGATTGGGCATCTAACTACAAAGAAAACAGATAAGCTACACCGTGCTGCTTTGTGCCAAAAGTGCAAACAACCTTCCCATTAGACTCAGACTAAAGAGAAATTCTGTTTTCATCACTGCTTCCCTGCAGTGAAATTAGCTCAAGCTGGATGAAGTGAAAAGAACGCGGGATGAAGTTGATTGAACGCAAACACGGTGTTTGAACAAAAAGAGTGTCTAAGCCGACGACGCAGGCAGGACATGCAGAGGAGCTGCGGAGCTGCTCCGAGCTCTCAGCGTGGCAATTAGGGGTGTTGTCACTCAGAAAAGTCATTTTGTACTTAGGGGAAATATCTTTTACAAAAAGGCAAATCACTTCTAAGTATATTATTTAGGATGAGAAAGAAAGACAAGCTTTTATTTTTAAAATGCTATCCAAGCAGTGCGGAAGCACGGGCACGCCTTAAGGCTAGAGAGCCACGACAGGGCTGCACATTTGTCACTAACAAATCGTGGGCAGTGTCTGCGCTGATGAAGCTCTTGACAACCTTATGAAAAGAGGGTGAAGACAAGGTAAGCTGGTGGAAGAACCCTGGAAGGGGCAGCGCTGTCACTTGGGATGCAAGCTTCCAACTGACAGCCCCAAGAGACAAGCATGTGCCCGTCCCTTCTGCGCCTCTTTGCACAGTCATTATTTTGGGCTTTTTAAATTTTGTTTCATTTTAGCAACTGTATAGATAGAGATGTTGAAAATAGACGAAGACTTACATTTTTGTAAAAGAAATTTCCATCTATGAAAGAAATCCCCAATCTGAAGGATGTCTCTCCCTCTTGGGATGACTAAATCTTCAGAGATCAAATCTATGAAGAAGCCATGATGTACAAATCTGCAGAGCTCAAGTTCAGGGTGTGCTGCACCTTCCTGGATCAGTTGTGAGAAAGTCTTTCTCTCTACCCTCTTGCTTTTCCCCACCAAATGATGGTATTTATTTTTTTTAATTTTTTGTTTTATTGAAGTACAAATATCAGTGAGACAGTTTTAAGAAACCTTGACAAGATGGATTTGACAAATTAATACATTGCAAACTGTTTTCATAATGTTTTGGTATCATATAAGATGGTGTTTAAACCTAAAGTACAATCACCTCCTCGGATTCTACTCTGCAGACTGACTCATTTCCGTGGCTTTTTTCCTCTCCGTACGTGAGGTGTGTGTCAATGCACTGGTGGCCATTTTTACCTTGTTGATCTGTCTTTTGTTACAAGGAGGTCTAGCAAAGAACTATGGAAGGTGGGGCGGAAATTACCCTTGTCAGTAAGGAACAAGTGTTTGTGGGCTGGTGAACATCCTGTCTCTAGAAAGAGCATCACAGTGGAACTGCGAGCAAAGATGGAGCTCCTAAGAAGAGGGACTGTCTCATTTGTCCTGGCCTATCCATTTTCATCCCATCCTCTTCAGCTGGAGCCATTGGAAGACTGAGGATTTAGCAATCTGCCAAATTTTCTCAACCTCATGCACTGAGGCAAGACAACTGCTCTGTGGGGAGAAGATGGGTGGAAAACAATCCCTTTCCCCCAAGATTAAAGAAAGTGGATTCTTAAAGGAAAATCAAGTCCTTAGCACATGTCATACTTAATTGATTATGTCAACCTGAGGAAAAAAAAAATCTAAATAGATTAACTCAGCATATTCTTAGTAGAAAGATCCACCCTGGAGAGTACTGTCCCCAGAACTCTGTATGTGGGAGACAGCTAGGAAGGCTGGCCTCTGTTTCTTTGAGGATCTCCAGTTTTCACATGCACCTTGGGTACCAGTGTAGAGCCTTCAGCCTCTAGCACAGACCCTTGAGGTTTCTGATGCAGACACCCACTGCAAGGAGCTCCAGGCCCTCAGTGGGGTCTTTGGGGTCCCCAGGGTACAAACAGTCCTTTTGCACTGTTCCACACCTGACTGTGGATAGCTTCTAGAAGCCAGTCTTGTGAGTTCTTATATATTTTTATGTATTGCATAAATCTGTTTCTCTAGGAAGCACTGACTGATACTGCACGCATAACCCTGTGAGATATGTATAGAAGTGGTTTCCACTTTAGCCACAGCTTGGCTATTGGAAAAGTACATTCTTTTAAGCAGTAACAGTTTAGACAAGGTGAGCCTTAAATGATTTTTAGATATTTTTGCATATGATCTCATTTAATCTTCATTGTAGGCCTATGAGAAATGGGTTTCTGTCCTCAATTTCAAAATCAAATGGATTTAGGACTCTGACTTACGAAGGAGGAGCTTGTTAAAAATAAGTAATCTTTCAGGCCAAATACAAAAATAATCCACATGGTAGTATAGATTATCTGGTTGTAAGACTAATAAAATGTTTCCCATATTAAAACTCACAATGTAAATCTCACAGAACATGCTGTCTCATCCAGTGTGGGCTGACTGTCTAATAATATCGCCTCTCTGTGGCCTAAGTGCACCAGAACAATCCTAGCAGTACCACCTGAATCTCCTTAAGCCTTGGAGAAGTTCAAAGAAGCAACTACAGTCTGGGGGTGGGGGTGGGGGTGGGCAGGGGTGAAGTCTTATTTTTGTTGCCTGGGTAGAAAAGTTGTTTTTTATCCCAATTAATAAATGACATATTTTAAATTTAATTTATAAAATTTACTCAACAAAATATCCCCTGTAATTATCAGGGGGAGAAATGCATAAATTCCTTAGAGAATTAAGAGCTTCATCTATGTTTGAAGGAGAGGATCTAAGTATACTGTATTCTTAATAAATACATTGCAATATAGTAATAAATTAATCATGATCTTTGATTAAGATTAGCAATGAAATAAATCATTACCATACAAATAACAGTAGTAATGAGACTTCTAATTTTGTCTACCAAAACAAGGATCTGTATATCCCCCTGAAAACATTGTGAACCATACAAGATATCCCATGCATACCAACCTCTCCCCTACTCCCTACTTAGGATATCAACGCTTAACCAAATGCAAATTCAGCAACAAAAGTATCACAATCTGTTTGAAGACAGTGATCAGCTTATCCATGGCCATGTTCCCCAGTCGCTGATGGCTTTGGCACACAGTCTGTGCCCCGGCATAGGCAGCCATCTCCACGTGGTCCTAGTCCTCGCTTAGGCCATACTATAGAATCAGCGCAACTGAAATGCAAATCACCAGACAGACCCAAGACCCAAGAAAGCTCTTCATTTCTGTCTAGCAGTAGATAGAACATAAAGAATATCTGGACATAAAATAATAGTTTCAGTAGTAATTGCTACTCTACTTCAAACACTGTCTGACAGTCCATAAAATATAAAGTCTAAGAAGCCAAAATACAACCCTTCTCATCATCAAGAAAGAAAGCAATTTTTTAAAAAAAGGGGGCCCAGAGATAAACAGGGTGTCAAATGAGAATTCTAAAATAACTATGACCAGGTAGAGAAAAGGGTAGAAAACTGTCATGGACAGTTCAGAAGGAATGAATTAGGAGTGATGTCTTTAGAAAAACAGGAAATATAATAAATATTCAAATAGAAATGCTAGAGAAAAATATTCAATATTAAAGAACTGCATACTGGACAGATCTGAGTAATGCATCAATAAACTAGAATATATGACAATAGAATTAACCAATATATAACAAGAAGTAAAAAATAAAGTAATGCAACAGAGCAAAGTATCCAAGAAATGTGGAACAATATTAAACATGTCAATGAGAGAGAGACAAAGAAATGGGAAGAGGGAGAGAAGGGGGAGGAAGATAAGGAAGGAGGGAGATGGAGAGAGAGAAGACAAAGAGAGAGAGACAGAGACAGAAAAAGAGAGAGAAAGAGAAAGGGAGGATGAGAGAGAGAACTACCATAAGCTAATAGCTTAAATTACTCCTGGAGGTGTGAAAATAAACTACAAATAGCAGTTTAAAGAATTTCAAGCAGATTATATACCAAGAAATAAAAATGAAAAACAGAATAAATACACTAAAAGACTTCTAATCAAACACTATAGAAGCCACAGAATAATGAAAAATATTCTTTAAAATGTTGTACAACCATGAATTTTAAACAGTGAAAAGAGCTTTTAAAAAAAATAGGAGCCAAGCTCTTACATAACTCACTGATCTGGAGCTTATTTTTCTGTCCTGCATTGTCAGTCTGCAGCATCTCAAAAAATAATATAATAAGATGAAAATCAGGGTGAAAATGACAAAACAAAAACTAAGAATTAAGGAAGACTACTAAAAGATTTTAATGCCCACAGAGTAGAACTATAAGACGCAGTAAATGCTAGAAGAGGCCATACAGGCAGCAGGCTTTGAGGCCAAACAGAAATCAAGATCTTACAAAGAAATAAAGAGTACAGGACAAGGAAAATAAAGGAGGGTGAAAGCCCAGCCAGTGGCGGGTGGCAGTAATCACAGCTACTCAGGACTCACGCAAAAGGATTGCACGTTTGAGGCCAGCCTGGACAGCTCAGTGAGTCCCTGTCTCAAAATAAGAATAAATGCATTTTTTTCATTTTTAAATAAATAAAAATTCAATTAAAGTAAAAATAAAAATGCATGAATTGTTAGTCCAATAAATAAAAAGGGATCAGAGTATAGCTCAGAAATAATATATTTGCCTACAGTGGGAAAGGCTCTGTTTAAGTCTTCAGTACCACAGATAGTAGGGTAGGGTAGAAAGAAGAGAAGAGAAAAAAAGAGTGGAAAGGAAAGGAGAGGACACGAGAGTACAGGAGAGCAGAGCAGAAGAGGGGGAATGGAGTGGAGGGGAAGGGAGGGGAAGGGAAAGGGGGGAAGGGAGGGGAGGGGAAATCACATTGATAAAATTAAAATCCAGTCTCCCTTTTTTTAACCTCTAAATATAGATGACTTCAGAAGTAAAAATGATATTGGTGTAATGTGAAGTTTATATCAAAAGTAGAAATAAAAATGTTCAAAACCAAAAAGAGGAAAAGTGTTGCAGTGTTTCGTTATAATGTACAAGAGTATAACATTATTTATAAGCAAATTATGATGTTAACAATCTCTGTTACATAAGAAATCTATGTGCATAGCCAAATATAGTAGTTCAGGTCAAATGAAATCATAAAAAATACTCAACTGATCCAAAAGAAAGCCGGAACAGAAAACAGCTAACAGAAAACCAAGGGGATAAATAGAAAACAACAATGTTACAAAAGTGACAGAAATTGCAGTGCGTGGTGGTTCATACCTGTAATCCCAGCACTCGGGAGGCTGAGGCAGGAGGATTGTTGTGAGTTTGAGACCAGCCTGAGCCACAAAGTGAGTTTAAGGCCAGCCTGAACTGCATAGTGAGACCCTGTCTCAAAAAGACAAAAAAAAAAAAAAAAAAAAAAAAAAAAAAAAAAAAAAAAAAAAAAAAAAAAAGTGACAGAAATAAATATAGCAGTACCAAGGACATTAAGCCTAGATTGTAATCCCTTAGTGTAAAGAGCAGAAATCACAAGGCTAGATAAGACATAAAATTCAATTCTAAACTTCCCAAACAAATTAATTTAAAGTATAAGGATTTATATTAAAAATAAAAGGAGGGGGAAAAGATGTACCATACGTACATGAATCGAGATAAAATTGAAGTGTTGATTAATAGCAAAGAAATTAGACTTCAAATATCATGAGGCAAAAAGAGGGTCATTACACAGCAGTACATTTACTTATCACTTCATCAGAAGGCATTGTCTTAGTCTGGACAAACTTCAAAATAAATAAAAATTGATACAATTAAACAGAAAATACATTACTGCCAAGAAGTAGTTTCAGAAGACTTCAGTAGTTGCTGAAGGGTGGAATGGATTATTTCCTGCAAACAGCAGGAGAGAATGTTTTGAAAATAAAGAAGAACTTGTATTGAAGGCTACGCAAGTCACAGATTTGTCAAAGCATGATGTACACTTCTGTCTGAGCACACTTATTTATATGAAAATTACAGCACAAAAAATTTAAATGAAAACTTACAAAAAGTATCTTTGAACTTTTGCTCGTGGCTTTACATCCCTATTTCTAAATAGCTATTTTTAAGTATTTTTCCTAGCAACTTTTTTTCTTTGTGAATAAACAGTACTTTTTTTTTTTTTTTTTTCATAGTAGCAAAACATGATTCCTCTGGTGTGATGCACAGATAAGATTCCTATTTGGAACAAAATGACTTTTCTGGCTCATCATATTAAGCAGATTTATTAAGCAAGTTTGTGTAGGTAAAAACAAAAAGATAAAAATGACACAGTCCTGGTTAGGGATGTAGCTTAGCGGTAGAAAATGTGTCTGATGTGCACAGGGGTCTGGGTTTGATCCCCAGCACTGGAACAAACAAGAAAATAAACAAAAACAATTGTGTCTTTGAGAAATCTAAATGTGAAAATATTACTTTAACTGTATTGTTATTTTTCCCATCATCTACCTATTATTCCACTTTGTGTTACATTTGTCATACTGTGCCATGGGGGACTGACTCAGGAAATACTTGTAGATACCAAAATCTATTCATGGTCAAGTCTTTTACATAAAAATAGTGTTTTCATATAACCTATGCACACCCATAAACACTAATGTAAATCACTTCTAGATTACTTATAATACCAAACACCATGAAAATGCTGTGCGACTAGTTAAAATGACAGCCTTTCCAGAAAAGTCTGTAGGTTTAAAATACAGAAGCAAATATTTTTCTCTAAATATTTTGTCCACAGTTGATTGAGTCTGCAGATGCACAAGCTCTGGAGGGAATAGAGAGGGATTATTGCATACATATTCATACCTAAATCTTGGAAACAGCTCAAATGCCCATCAACAGAGGAATCCATAAAGAGATGTGGTATTGTTACACAATGGAGTATTATTCAGCTATTATTCAGAATAAATATGAGGTTTTTATGGGTAAACAGATACAACGAGAGACCATAATCTTAACTGGAATAAATCAGATCCACACATGCAAACGCCATTTTATCTCCTTAGAGTAAGAACCTGAATGAGGAAATAAAGTCTACTCAGCACCTCTGACAAAACTAAACAAAAAAAGGGGATACAAATGAAGGATCATTTTGTATCTGTGTATACAATATAGTTAGAATGTATATACAGCTACTTTCTCTTAATTCAGTGAGAAGAAAGATTTGTGCTAATAGTGTTTGAACAGGATATCATGCCTGTATCTTGTAGTATGAATAACCACTACGAAGACAACAATATGCAATGTATTAATTATTGAAACTGTCCTACTAATCGGTTTTGAAACTGTCTTGTTGCTATTTGCTTCTCAATAAAATTAATAAAAAGTGGAAAAAAATCTGAAGGGTATAATAGATACTGGGAAAAGGAAATAAACTTTATTTCCTTATTCAAAAGGAGTTACTGAGTTGAGAAGGACAGAAGAGGGAGTGGGGGAAAAGAGATTTATCTATGTATGTAAGCAGGATGGTGTGGACAACTGTACTGTGCATTTCTGCTGGTCTATGGAAACAAGCAGCTGGTGCTTAATTTGTTTTGTCTCCTGTTTTCAATTCTTCGATCTTTTTCCTCTCTTAATTTCTCACATATTTCTTTCTTCTTTTCTTTCTTCTTCCAATTTTACATGCACATATTTGTAATACGAAGAACTAATTTGAAGACAATACTATGTATTACAACAAATACTGTGAAATTCAAGATAACTTCAAAAATTTTTACTTAAAAACGTTCATATGTTCTTGTCAACAAAATATGTCAATGTGAACATGGATATAACTTCAATACATACAAAGTCACTCTAATTGCAAACTGCTTCAAAAATGGACAGTAGAACACATCAAGTGAATTTTCCTGTATTAAAGTGAAAAATAGTGACTAGACTATTTGAAATTATTAGTTGTTTGATTCATTAGAGTTGAAATATAATTGGTCTTTTATTTTTTTTATTTTTTTAGAGATAAGCAGAACTTTTTAATTTGGTAAAAAAGTACATTTGCCTTGAAAGTATTAAAAGGAAAGCTATATATCCCTCATTTTAATCATATTGGTAAAACTTTAAGAAACAAAATATTTTCATTTCTTTTTTTTAAGTGGAAAAGGTTTATTTATTAATTTTTTATTTTTGTTTTATTGAAGTACAAATATCAATGAGACAGTTTTAAGATTCCTTGACAAGATGGGTTTGATAAATTTATACATTGCAAACTGTTTTCATAATGTTTTGCTATCATAGAAGGTACATACATGATATTATACTTACAGACATTATTATACTGTATGTCTCTTATCAGTAAATTAAGAGTGTAGCTATTTACGTATCTTATTTTTTATACCTGAATTACATCAAAGATTCAATACTTAATACTTTCTACCTTGTTATTTTCCTAGTAGTTCTCCATAGTACTAGAAGCTGACATAATATCCTGTCCAACCACCATTAGTACAAATCTTGCCTCTCATAGTTATGTAGAAGAACAGCGTTATCTATTCCCAACTCTACTGTCTATACACACACATCCTGGTTCTTCCTTTCTATACCTCTTCCTTTGTCTACACTCCATTGTCATTCAACTAACTTAGGTGCTTGAACTTGGCAACACAATCCAACACAGTCCAGCATTCCACAACAATAGTGAGTTATCCGAAGAAGTTGATGATCATAACCATTTACAGCTCAACTTAATATTATGGCCTCGCGATGTATACTTCATTTTTATACTTTTCTGCTGGATGGTTAAGACCTGGATAGAGCAAGACTTATATACCAACACATGTTCTTTATGTTTTTTATGATCAGTGAAGTCCCCTCAGGGTTTATCTTGTAGTCCTATACCTTATTCTGTAGGTCCTTTGTCTGTGTTGTGTCATCCATGTGGATGAGTCACGGCCAATGCTTGACCAGTTTGCTCTCTGTGAGAGCCTGAGAGAAAGTTTTCTCTCCATGTAAGTCTCCCCAGGCACACTATAGAACTTCCATCTCTTTCCTCTGTGGCTCCATAATCTCCTTGTTCAGAAAATTTGGAGCTCAACTGAGTTTCATGATGTTGCAGTACAGGTTCTCCTATGTCCTGAGTCTTTGCTGACTTCAAAAGGCTAGGGTCAAAATGTTGGCGGGCCTTGTGGCTCTTCTATTTCTCCAACTTTGATCTGTGAACTTTGGTTGTTAACCATCCAGAAGAAAAACTGATTAGTATCCTGAAGCATATGCCATTCACTTTACCTTATCGGACTCAATTGATTTTAGTTGTTGTGGTACGTTTCCATTTGTATTTCTGCTTTTTGCTTCTTATACATAAATGGTCTTTTAAAGTGAAATTCAAATTTCCATTTTGCCCCAAATTCCCAGATTTTCACAGAGATTTCAATCATCATAACTGCCCTCAACTCTATGACAGTAGCAGGCACTGTTCAAAAGTTATAGTGCACAGGCTCTCTCTAATTGCTAAGTATATGTTAGTTCATTTGACTATAACAAAAGCCCTAAAGCAGATAGCATCATTATTATCCTATCAATGAGGCTAAGAAAAAGCCGGGCATGGTGGTGCATGCCTGTAATCCCAGCACTCGGGAGGCTGAGGCAGGAGGATTGTTGTGAGTTCGAGACCAGCCTGAGCTACAAAGTGAGCTTAAGGCCAGCCTGAACTGCATAGTGAGACCCTGTCTCAAAAAGACAAAAAAAGAAAAAGAAAAAAGAAGTAGAGCTGGAGATTTTATCATGCCAATCTCATTGATGCAAGTATGCTTGTAAGTATGATTCTATGCTGTGAACAACATAGGGATTCTACTGAATAGCGGGGGCACATGGACATTTTCAAATACAAAGATGCTCAACTCATAAACAACCATCAACACCCGAGGATGGTCTGGTCACAAATAAGACAATAGAACTAATCCCAGGGGGCAAAATCCCAACGGGGCAGGGAATAGACAGAAGTAAATTTTGCAAGTATGTTACTGCTATCAGAGACTATGCGGACATAGCACATTGTATTAGCTTTCCTTTGCTGAACACAATATCCAGCTCTCACAGATTATGGAAGAGGTCTGATTTGGGTCGTGGTCTAATGGGTTCAGTCCACAGTTGGCTGAAGCATCATGGCAGAAGGGAATGGAGGCACCAAGGAGCTCAGTGCATAGCAGCTGGAAAGCAGAGAATGGGAACAGTGCCAGAGACAGAGGGGTGAGGAGCCGGCCACAGCACCAGGCTCACAGCTCCGTTACCTGTCCTCATGTCCTCAGAAGTGAGCGCTACCAGGCCCGTGGGCAGCTCCCAGGCCAGTCGACTTGGCAAACTCACGCTCCATGGTCGCTGTCTTTGTGCTTTCTTTGCTGAAACACAGCACTTGACCCCCAAAATGAAAGAAGGACAGGTTTACTGTGGGTCACATTGGTGTCAAGCCTCACACAATTAGCCCCACAGCAGGAGGACATGACAAGGGGATGAAGCAGAGGAAAAGCTGCAAATGTTCTAGTGGCCAAGAAGCAGAGTCCATGAAGGGAGAGCCGAGAAGGGGGAGACCCCAGGTCCCAGAGAACTGCCTCTGTGGACCAGGTCCCACCTCCTAAGAGCAAGCCAACTAGAGCACCCCATAATCCAGTCACTCTCCAATATCCCCCAGTGAATATACAGTGTTCCTGGGGAACATCTAGATATAAATGGTAACAGTTATAAACTGTTTTGTAAATTTTTAAATTAAAACATTGATTGTTGAAAGTTAAGACATTCCATTTCAGCTCACTAACTAGAACAAGAAAAAAAAATATTGTTTCTACACCTATATGAAAAGATATAAGAAAAGATTTTGTGTACTTATGCTAAATGGTTTAAAATATAAAATGGTACAATAATGAAAGAATTAGGGAGCTTACTATTAAGTTAAAAATACACATGTTATTCAAACCCAGTAAACATTCTTATGCTAAGAACTTTGTCAAAAGAATACAAAGATAGCCATAAAATTAACTGAAGATGACAGCCATAAATTTACCTACACAGAGGTGTGGCACCATGGGGTGGCCAGCTTGCTGCTGAAGCCAGGCACATATTTCCAAGTTCTGTGGGAACTCAGCCATCCGTAGTGCCTGATCAGACTTGGAAATGTGCTATAGTCCCTACTACTAGCATTTTAAGAACTCGTCCTGGGATGTGCTTCTGGGTTTGAAGAACTGGAAGTACTAGGCAATCACTATATAAACAGGCAATCATACTGTAAGAAGGAATAGGATGTATAAAATGCAGCTCAAAACACACTGAGAAGGAACCTACAAGCATCAAAAATATGTTAAGCATATGCTTTGTGTTCTAGATGAGAAGAAACTGAACACTGAAGCAGTTCAACAAAAATCAGAGACAAGGTAAGTCAGAATGGAGATGGAAGAACCAAACCAAGGACAAAATGCCATCAGAAGGCTCATAAATTAGAAACAGCAAGGAACAGAATGATCACAGCCAAAAAACAAGCTAGTGACAGCGAAGTGAGACCTGAAATACTAACAAAGGGAATAGAACAAAGAATGCCTTGAAGGGAGAATGTACAGAGCAAGGATGAAGCCAAACTCATGCAAGCAAAGCAAAGCATAGACTCTTTCTCACATTTGAGACACGTGTGAGAAAGGTAATTTAATTGAAAGAAGCACTACTCTAGACCTCTAAAGTTAGCAAAATTCGAAAACATTAACAGGTATAAAAATAGCTAGTTAATATAGACAAAGACTCTATGTAAATGTAAAAATTGCAAGCCAGAACAGTGCACACAAACTTTAAGAGATCATGTCAAAAACTAAAAAGTTTTATAAAACATGGCGCTGCCAGCAGTATAAAAAGTAGTAAGCTGAATATCATTTTAACGTGAAAATGCCTTTCAGCCCAGCACGCTCACCATTCAGCCTTCATCGTACCTGGACACTCACAGCTAAGGAAGGAATGAGTATAAGTCTGTACATCTTTTAATCACTGTACAAAACAGAAAAAAATTACATCTTGTCTTGTAGTGAATTAATTAAAGTTATGGAATTTTCATAAAGTGGGAAAGTACTGAAAAGGTATTTACTGAAAACTGCAGCACTTCTTTATGTACTGATATGGAAAGACTTTCAGGGTGAATCAGGTGACACAAAAAGCATTAGAGAATAGTTATAGGATGGATGCACATATGCATGAAGAGTATAAAGCTTATATTTGTGAAAATATTTTTAAAAGACACAACATTGGGATTTATGCAAATGGT
Organism: Ctenomys sociabilis; assembly: GCA_004027165.1. Classification (NCBI taxonomy): domain Eukaryota; kingdom Metazoa; phylum Chordata; class Mammalia; order Rodentia; family Ctenomyidae; genus Ctenomys; species Ctenomys sociabilis. Next base: position 42,688 of record PVKA01006024.1, on the reverse strand, counting down.
GCAGAGAATTTGAGAGTAAAATATTTTATTTTAAAATGAAATTGTAGGGGGCCAGGGAGATGACTCAGTGGAATAAGCGCTTCCCTGGTAAGCGCGAGAGCCTGAGTTCAATCACCGGTTCCACTAAAAACAATAAAAATAAAAATGAAATTGTAATCATTGTAATCAATCTTATTCTGCTGCTTTTTAATGTTATAAAAATTTAGAAGCTTTCTACTGCAAAAGGAATTTATAGTTATATTTTTATGGCAAATGATTATTAACTGGAAAAATTATATGATTCAGACTTACTCCCTCTAGCTTTATCGTAGCTAAGATTTCATTCTTAAATCTGTGCCATTCCTTTTAATGCCAACTAAGAACTTACGTGATTGATTATACAGGAACTAGTGTGGAACAATTTCATTTTGTACATACAAAGAAAAGTGAATAAAGCAAATGCAACTATTATTTAAATCTTGAACAGGTGTTATGAAAATGACACATACCACATTCGTTTTGTATATTGCTGCAAACAAAATATTTTCTTCTCCTGGAGCCTGCAACGAAGGCCTACAAGGGTGTTCTTGGCAAGGCGTCGGAGGGCGAGGATGTCACCAACAAGCACGAACTGATGAGTTTCAAACCTGAACTTTCATGATCAGCTAATGTACTTCAGGGAACCGAACCACAGGCTTTTGGTATAGTCCTGTTGTCTGACTTTAAACCATGTTTTGTTATCCAACATTCTAATCATTTTTGGTGATTCTTTTTTTCCTATTTTCTCACATCTTTATTTGAAAGATACAGTTAAACCTACTTTAGGTACAAAAATGTTTGCCTTCCCTATAGAAATTAAAATATTGAATTCAACAAAAGTTAACTATATATAAATATAGGTGTGGGTGTCGCTTTTTATTTATTTATTTTTACATTCTTTTTTTCTTTAAAAAAATTCTTTCCTTAAAAGATAAGGTAAAGTACTGTAAAAGGGAATGAATGAAATAAAGTATAAAGCAAGACAAATTTGTTGCCCTTCTCTTTATTTGGAAAGGACAAAGCAGAAATCTTGGTCACCTGCCCCAGGCCTGCTGGCCCTTCTGAACTTGTGTTGGGGCTCAAAAAACTATGACTCAAAGTGTAACATTTTGGATGCTGAGAGCTTTGAACTAAAGGAGAACTGAGGTCTCTCTGGTCTTTTCCCACCGTCCTGTCTCGTACCACACCTTTGCTCCAAAGCAGAGAGGCCTTGGAGCAGATTTCCCTGAATTTGCTTTATTATCTGACTAAGGGAAATTCCTTTAGGAGAGGTGTATGTGTCATGATCTGCTCCCTGACACCCCACTGAACAGAGAACATGAGCTCATTGGAAAAGGAAACCAAAGGCCTGACACCTTGCCTGCAGAGACCTGGTCACTGGCAGATGTCTGTTCTTCATAGAGTCTTTCTCTCCACTATAGAGTCCTCCCCTTCCCTCATGTAGCCTAACAGCCTGTCCTCCCCAGATAACCAAGCTCACATGTCTGTGCTCCAAATGCTGTTGAGGCTTCTCCATCTCGCCCTTCCTTAGGTGTCATGTTCTGTGTGGTTTTTATGCACAAGTACTTTAATAAGTTTGCATGCTTTTTCCTTTTAATGCCTGCTTATTTTTAGGAGACTCAATTAGAGAAAATGCAGAGAGAAGAGATAGTTCTCATCTTCTTGTGTTTCCCTTTGCCAATTTCTTACATGAAGAGAAAGGTCCGATGGGCCTAAGCACATCTGGGACTGTGAGCAGAGAAGGGGAGCAGCTGGAAGCTGGAGAGGGTGCAGAAATTTGTCTCAGGTGAAAGGCACAGGTGCGTGAGCAGAAGGGAGTAGCTCATGCTAAATTTACCTACAGTGTTAGGGAGGACTGAGACAAGCGTTCCTAGGGGCCCAGGGAGCCGACAAGTAGACATGTGCATAGCACAAGGAAGTTCTGAGCACGTTGGACTCCTTGAGGCTCTGCTTTATTTGCCTGGGCTTCCCCCGTCCCCTCTGTGACATGCCTAGACATTTACCTATTCATGCAAGGGAAGACAAGGAAGATCAGAACCGTGGAATGGCACACAGCATCAGGCATCCAGCAAGTGGTCACCACAAAGCTACCAGCCTCCAGCCAGTCCTGAGCTATACTCCATCATGTCATGTGGCAAACATGGCTTTTTCTTCCTGCCTCTGAGTCTCCTCCGTTCCCTCATCCTCTTTGTCCTAGCCACCTGGTAACCCAACTTCCTGCTGCCCCCTCTTGATGGCCTTTGTTGTGCCTGGTGATCCCTTTCTTGGAGAGGAGGTCCAGGCAGCCCAGCATGCACAGACACACAGCAGTACTTGCTCCTGGCCAAGGGGGTGCAGCCCTGCAGGCAGCGGAAGAAATGCCAGAAGAGACAGCTGGAACAGCTGCTGGGCTGGGAACTAATGTCAGCTGATGGAGTTGAGCTCAGGAGTGGTGAGCTTCTCAATTCTTTCCTCAGACCTGTTGCCAGGTGCTAGGGGCAAATCTCACTCAGCTTCCTGATCACTTCTTCCTGCTGAGTGTCTCAATGTCCAAACTCTAAGACATCCCACAATACAATACATGTTGAAGTCACATCTCCAGCTTGCTCCTGGCATGGCCATCTTGTCATATTTGAGCTTCAGGCCCTGGTCAGAAGGCCAGAAGGCAGAAGCAGAAATTTACCTTCCATGTCATCACAGGAGGCCAAGGTTCTGGAATTGAGCTGCAGACTGTGTGCACTGAGATGCACACCTCCTTTGTGGAAGCTTCATATCAGTTGTGGAGCAAAACCTAGGCCTGGTGCATGTTATACACCCAGCTCTGGCTGCTGGGACAGCAGGAGCTGCACACCTTTGTCCTGGTGCCCAGGTGGGTGGTCCCAAGGTGACAGCTCCCATCTCCTCTTCCAGCCTGCTCTATGCCTCTTGTTCACACAATACTAAAGAAATGAAATCCAATAAACAAAGACTTCAGATACTTCTACAAGACTATTATCAACTGAAACAAACTAAGCACCACATTAATTATCTGTCCTCTTTTCTAGCATGGAGACTCCATGCAAAGCCAATACAGCTGGCTGTGGCTACCTCTGGTCTGATTCTGAAGTGAGTGAGAAAGAACAGCAATATTTCCAGACATTTGCATTATCAAATGGGAGACGTTGCCCACCTTTTCTAGTCTAGTGTGGATTCATTCACCTTAACTTTTCTCTGATTTTGACACCCCCCACCCAAAAAAAGGTTCAGAACACAAAGCCAATGCCTAAATAAAATTTTACTATCCATGAAGAACTTACCTCCTTGTATATAACCACTGTTCTTTCACAATTCCAACATCAAATTACCTGACAAAATATTTCAAACACACACACATTGCAGTTCACTTTGTGAAAAGAAAATCTGAGAAGAGCCGCTAAATATGGCTTATAGAAGTGGATTTATTCTGTTACAGTGCCAGTGTCTTGAAGCGTGCTCCCCCTCGTGCTGGACCTGGGCTCCGCTATGACTATGAGTGTGTGATTGATTGGCCTAGTGATGCACCCAGTGACTAAAGTCACCTGTCCTTGTTTAAAAGGCCTAGTTACTGCCTCATTTTGTATAGCAAGGTTAGGTAAGTTCATCCACTATGCTTTGGATTTGAAATGTCCCCTAAAGGGGACATATACTAAAGGCTTGATTGCCAGTGATGGGTTTGGGGAAAATGAATGGGTCATGATCACTTTAATTTCATGGTAGGGATCGATCCACTGACAAAATCATAACTCGATGGCACAATTGGGAGGTGATGGAGACAGAGGGAGGCCTGATTGGAGGGAATGAAGGAGAGCAAGACCTTGAGCACTCCGTCAGCTTCTGAGTCCCCACTCTCTCTCTCTCTCTCTCCCTCTCCATCTCTTTCTTTCTCTCCTCCTCCCTCCCATCTCTCTCTCCTTCCCTCTTTTTCTCCATCTCTGTCTCTCTTCTCTCTGTGTCTCCGTCTCTCTCTCTGGGTGTGCATCTCTCTGTCTCTCTCCCCACCACCTCTCTGCTGCCACTAGGTGAACAGCACTGCCCCATCATGATATCTTGCCTCGCCTCACATCTAAAGTGGTGGAGCCAGCCAACAGTGCATTGCCACCTCTGAAATCATGAGCAGAATAGGTCTTTTCCCATTTTAAGTTATTGATGTCATAGTGCCAAAATGCTGGATTTCCCCTTCAGAGAAACACTGTGCTACTTAGCTGGTGTGTTAAAATGGAACTAAATTAGTATGCTTCTTAACTCTCTGATCATTGCAGATACCAAATGTAGAAATAGTGGTCTGTCATTCAGTCCAGGAGATCGATGTGGTTAACTGGAACTGAAGTCCGCAGAGATCTTGTGTACATCTTTTCATTGCTCATGAGACTGGCAGACACCATCAGAATGGGTGATTTCTCCATTTAGGTTCTAAGAACATCCCAGGGAGGTTTTTAATTACACACATCTTGCTGGGTTCTAAACACTATTTTAAAGTACTATGTAACCATTAACTCATTTCATTCTTCCAGTACCACTTAAAGGTAAATTTTATTATTGTGATAACTTAAGTGTGGCGAAATGCAGATAATTAGTAACTTGCCTGTGTCTACACAGCTGCTAAGTGACAGAGCTTTTGCTACCCTGCTCCTGTCATCAAGATGAAGCAGGATTGCTCTAGTCCAGCATCACTGGTGTTCTGGGCTGGATGATCTTCCATTGTTCAGGGCTGGCCTGCATATTTCAGTATGTCTTTCCTCAATCCCTGAGGTCCCTATCCCTTGTCCCTTTGGCACAGGCCAAAAAAGTCTTTAGGAATTTCCAAATGTCCCCTGGAGCTCCAAATGATCCCTTTTTTGGGAAATCATGCTTTGCTTTTATCAGTGAAGAAATATGACTGCAAAAAGAGAAATGATAGTAGAAAAATATGAGCTTGCTAAAATAATCCTATCTTCTCATCTTTTAAGATAGATTCATGGAGTATTTTTGAATAGTCCTTTATTAGTTTAATTGAATCTTCTATTCCTAGCTTCTTTCTAAGCTTTCTCTGGGTTAGGCGGCTAGGAAAGGGAACAGCTTCTCACAGTAAATCGCACATACTGAAGAACTTGTTGTATCTCTACATTGTTAGATGGCATGGATGAAGAGAAACATGAGGAATTGCACAAATCTCAGCCCAGTTGATGAAAAGCACTCACAATGAATTTAGAGTCCATAAAGCGATCAGAAGATATGAAATGTTAAAAGTATTGGCACAAGCCACTTTTTCTGTGGGATTAAAAGCAAAATGACCAGTGATGGCAATAGTGAATAGGGCAGGCTTTGTTGTAAAGGTCAGTTTGCACCATCTAGAAAGGAAAAGGAAAAGAAAAGACAAATTGGCCTTCTGAATAGGGGTTGAGTGATGTACAGAACATGGTGAGGACGCTGGCATTGCTGGAGTGGAAGGCACAGACGGGGAAAATGAGATGTAAACGTGAAAGAAGAGAAGACATTAGAAATAATACACAATTTCAAAACAAGAAAACAAGATGATAAGAACTGAACAGAGGTCGTTACACTGCACACTGCTGTCTTTGATGTAGTTGCTCAGATTACCAGAAATAAGCATGGAAAACTGGTCAAATAAAGATTTTAAGCATTAACTGCTACCTTCAAAAAACCAACAGAAATCAGTAGTACAGTCATCCCCAGCTGTCCTGTGCATATTCATACACGATTTCCCCTTCCTTTTTTCTTGCTTTTCTACTTTCCCTTATCCCAGTTGTTCACCCTTTTGAGCAGTTTTATTATTACACCATTCAGATTTTATTTACTCTTGCAGGTTCTTACACTAGTGAGACAATACATGTGTACATATGTGGGTCTGACTCATTTTACTTAGAAGTATAGCCTCAAGTCACACCCATTGACCTGTAAGAGCCTCAAGTTTTATCTTTTTAGCTGAGTAACACTTCATGGTATAAAAGTATCACATCTTTTCTATCAGTTCCTCAGTTGATGGGCATTTGGGTTGATTCCAAGATTTAACTATGTGTATATAATGTAAATATATAGAGAAAGATTTACTTTAAAACTTAACTGGTGGAGCTAGGGAGATGGCTCAGTGGAATAAGTGCTTCCCTGGCAAGCGCAAGGGCCTGAGTTCAATCCCCGGTTCTGCCAAATAAATAAATAAATAAATAAATAAATAAATAAATAAAATTTAAAAAAATAAAAACTTAACTGGCAAGGTGGTGGAGCTACCAAATCAAAAATGCAGAGCAGACCAGTGCTCAATGCCTGGAGCACATTTCTCAGCTTCCAGCTGCTGCAGCAAAGATCCTAGAGTGAGTTGATGGGCTAATCAGAACTCCACATCGTGGAACACTGTCTTGGAGTGACACCTGTTAGCCGGGTTATAAACTGTCATTAGGTCTGCCCACATTCTGGGAGAAGGGATTAGACAAGAATGGGAAATGTATAGGTATGCTAATTAGCTTAATTGTGAGAATCACTTAAAAATAATGGGGCACCACTAAGGATCTGTCTTTATAATTAAAGAAATGCAAAAGCATCATAACAGAGAGGCAATGTAATGAAAATTTGCTAACACTCGGTAAAGGAGAGGTAGAAGAAAACCTAAACACAAAAAAGAAATTATAAAGTACTAATACTGCAAAAATCAAACCAGTAGTATGAAAAAATAAGTAAAATTTTCTAGAATGCTTATGAAATAGCTGAAAAGATGAAAGCAAGTGAGAAAATGATAAATGATGCATGGAAAAATGAGCTAATGTTTGGGGAAAACAACTGCTCCCTAAGAAAACCAAGAACAAATAGCAGACTCATATATTTATACATTAATTCGTATAATGTTTGCATACTTATTACACAGCCATGTAATCTTTGCTTATATGTGTATGTTATAATGTACATTATATATGTCAATAAAATTTTCTATGTATGAAGATGGGATAGTAGAGATATACATCCAAACAAAAAATGAAACATAATGATAAAAACAGTGGCCTAAGAAAGCAGGGCAAATAAGACCAATTTATTTTGAAGTATTGATTAAACTGACCTCCCACACCTCCAGTTGTAGCTATAAATGAAAGCCATGAGAGATTTTCTACAGATTTTTAGGGACGAAGAATATTGGTAACCTAAGAATTTCTCCGACAGTTCTCTTCTGTGTAAAGACAAAGATACACAATTAAGAAATACAAGAATTGACTTGGGTATAGCTCAGCCGTAGAAGGCTTTCCTGTTGTGTGCAAAACCTTGGCTTTGATTTGCATCATCAAGGGAAGAAGGGAGGCAGGGAAAATAGAAATATAACACATACCTATCCCTTAGAAATGAATCTGAGAGCTGAAGTCAACAATTTAAGAGCAGATAATATATAAAACAAGAATGTTGAGCTATATTATGAGTTATGGAGCACTAAATCTAGAAAAATATATTTAAAAAATTGTAACAATTTAAAAAGTAATAAGAAAACAAAAGGTAAATATTAATTTTCAAATTATAATTTAAGATTATTTAAGATTAAATTTTAGATACAATTTGTATCTAAAGCTAGAGATTGAGCTTACAAAACTCAGGAGCCATACCCAAATTGAAGAGGAAAGTAGTTAACTTTGTAGAGTTAAATTTCTGTAACTAGCTACTCCCTTGGGCAGATTTGTCTTTCTGCTTCCCATCAATACCAGGTACATATTCCTTCATCCAATCAATCATACTCTCATAAGTCATCTCAGACACTTGCTTCCCATAACTCTGAGTTTGGCCAGAGTTTGAACATAACTTACTTACAATGTATATAAGGTACTTTTCACTCGGGCCAATCAGTAATAATGACGTAAGTTGTAACCATTCAATAATTGCCAAATACTTTACTTCTGCACTTTCGGCTTGCTTGTCCCACGTAAGCCCCAATCTATCAAAGATTAGGGCCTGATATTTTGGTGATTGATCAAATTCCTATTGGGCTCATCAACATTAAGTAAATCTGCTTCCAAATCCTGGCTGACATTTCAGTGTTTATGTTTGCTGCTGCAAAATAAGTATTGGTATATTACAAAACCCAAATACTATAATAATCTCACATGTGAATAGAATTGAAAACCACGGAGATTCATGTTTCCCACGAGTTTAAGGAGCCAATGACTGAATACACACAAGGGTCACACAAGTGTCTAAGCAGACAGATTACTGAAATTAACTCAAGTAAACGGTATTTCAATACATCAATGGCTTTGAAAAAAATTGAAAAGAAAAAGTCAAAAATTAATTTATCATGATTTAAACAAATTCTTTCAAAACCTGAGTTGCTAAGTAATTCACCACATTGGCCATCTGAAAGCCTTTTTAAGTACCATGTTTAACAATTGCACCTCTTTTGACATTAGGATTCCTTGGTGCACAGAGATATTATGTATTATCCCATTTTGGTAACTCTGGCACTCTCAGGAAATTAAATAGGGTTAGCCAAGGCACCACAAATAGAGATGACATGTCTGAAATACATTTCATTCCCAGTAAGAATGAGTCACCCCTTCTATATATTAAATCAACTCCATACTACACATCTGATTGGTCTCTGTGAGGATCAGGACTGTACTGGTGGCTAGTACTGATGAGTCAGACATTGAGCAGCTACAGTAACTGGTCTGCCTTGCAGAGAGAGAGACTCTACCAAGAGTCTCATGGGGTTCGATCTCCCGTGTGCTGTGCTGGCCCTGCCCTCCGGAGCGTGCTAAAATGGGATTGAAACTAGGTGTTATGGTGCATGCCTGTAATCCCAGCGTTTCGAAGGCTGAACTCTGTAGAGAGACCTTGTAGACCCTGTACTGAATACATTTTTTTTTAAATGGAAAAATAGAGTGCATTGGAGGCATCGGTGCGGGCAGGTGCTCTGGCATGGATCCCAAAGGCTCTCTCCCCATTGTAATTCTTGTAGGCCCTTGAACAACCTAAACTCCAAAGGGGAGAAAGGATGTTTCATCTGCTTCAACATGCTTAGCACCTAGAGCTGACTAGTGGTAAGTAATTCATGTTTCTTAATATTTTTACAAATTTGTATTTTAAACATAGCATACTTCTTGTCTTTAATTTTTCAAGTGAGCCTAAACACATTAAATTACATAAAAGGTAAAAATACATATACCTCTGAAAAATATTAAAAATGTTTAGCTAGTAGCAAAACTGAAAAACTTTCAAAGGAAAAAATTCCCTTTTTCTACATGAGATTACACATTTTAAAACGTCTTCAAAGTGAACATGCTTTTAAGCATGTTTATTACCAATAATTCTTTAAAAGAAAAAATTGTATCTTACATTCTTATTAATTTACTTGTCTACATGGTCCTTAAATTCTTTAACAGTCTGAAAAGCCTAGAGAAAAAATACTGAATCTTAATACAAGCTCTTTTGAAAACACTCTGCTGCTGCAACTCGCGAAGGGCTCCTTCGTAACCTTAGCAACCACCCACTGAGGACCCCAAGCACCCACAGACCTTGCAGGTCCCACCAAGTGGGGAGAGGCCTTCCGACGATGTGCTGGCTGGCAGCCTGTGTATTTGCAAGGTGTTGGGAAGAAGGTTTCTTTCCAAAGAATTTCTTTCTAAAGTTCCTGAAGAGCTCCCTTTTGTATGTGAGCCACCCCGTGCTCTCACACTGACTGCTTAGATTCGCACTTTTGAAGGGAGTGACGTCCTCATGACATTACTTCTCTTGCTCCAGTTTTTCTCCCCCTTATAGTGAAGATTGTTTGGAAAAGTGCTGAATCAGGAGTCAGCAGCACTGGGTTATAATTCTGTGTGAACTTTAACTTGAACTGTCTCATTTGCCAAATGTCGAATGATAATTGCCTCAATTATATAGATTGCTAAGTCAAGGAAAACATGAGCAACTACTTTCAAGCTATCAAGTGTTGAAATAAAAAAGCACTATTATTATTATTATTATTATTATTATTTACTTTTAAACCATAATATGTTCTTTCATATGGACTAAAAATATTTAAATTGATTTTTCTACTAAAAGTTGTTATTTTTATAGTTATAGAAAACACATTTAAATTTTTTAATCTAAAAGCACTTATATTGGATAGTTCTGCGTTCTTCCCAAATAGGCTTTTATTTTATTTAGTCATTATTGCGTAGTCTTTTCAAAGTTCCAAAGTCCAGAGTCCCCTATTTTAAGAAGGATGAAGAGCCTTAGGACTCTGATGCAAAGCAGAAACTATCCTACCTGAAAATGGTGATCCAGAAAACAGTTTTCTGGTAATAAGCAGAGAAAAAAAAGTGTTAAATGATGCATAAAAAATGGTAAGGCCTCGCCTCGAACCAACAGTCATCAAAACCAAGGGTGATCCCTTAAAGAGCCGGGCACAGCTCCCTATCCCTCTTTCATCACTCACTAATCCACCGTGGTCCTCCGGGATGCGCTTCTCTTTCTCTAGTACTTTTTTACATCCTTCCCTCCTTCTTTTCTCTCTTGTTTTTTTAATTCTTTTTTAGGGTTGTGCTTAAACCCAGGACGTCTCTCCTGAGAGGCAAGTGTTCTACCACTCAGCTATACCCCAAGCCTGATCATCTTTTGTAAGGACCTGCCTGGTGTAGTTATTATACTAACGACTGGAATTCACTGGGGATAACCATTCGTATGTCTTTTAGGTTTTTAAGGCTTGGAATAATATGGTTTGTGTCTACTTGTCCCTGCAAAGCCTCATGCAGTCAAGGGGCAGACTTCTAGAGTTTGTGATTAACTCATGAGCTACTAGGATTATGGGTGTGCATGCTGCTGGGATTGTGGGTGTTAGTGCCACACTCAGCCTGGGGTGGAGAGTCTGAGTTCAACATAAGGGAGACAAACTTGCTCTCTGTGGCCATTGTTGCCACTACTCTTCTGGTTTGCTCTTGCCCTTTTGCTGTATTCTGCTGCCATGAACTGCTGCCCTCTGCTATGTGCCACTCTGCTTGGATCCAGCTTTGCATGGACTGAAATCTCCACAAACTGCGAGCTTCATTTTGGGTGTCAGATATTTGTCCCGGCAAGAGAATAGTAACTGAGACAAACAATTTGTTAGTTCCTTCAAATATATAATCTTGTTTTCACTTAGGATTTGGTTGGAGGAAGGAAGGACGTGGGCAGTCAAGGTTCCCAAGTTTCAAAGCCTACTATTTTTCTCTTTCCACTGTCATAGCTTAGGCCAAGTATATTAGTGTGCTCTGCATCTCTGTGACAAAACACCTGAGGAAATAGACTTGGAAGGCAGCTATGCTCACCACTATACCACCAACTCAGACTGGAAATAGACTTGGGAGGAAAGAGTTTACTTGGCTCACGGTTTCAGAGGTTCTGGTCCACAACGCTTGGCCCTACTATCTTCAATGTCAAATGTCTTGATGAAGAACATGTGATGGAGCAAGCTGCTCACCTCACAGCAGCAGAAAAGCAATGTGAGAGAGGGACCAAGGCACCAGGTTTCCAGTAGCTCTGTCAGGAGCACTAACAGTGTTGTACTCCTCCACCCTACATCTCAGAAGGCTCTACCACTTCCCAGTAGTGCCACAAATGGGCAGCAGAGCTGTTGGCATGTGGCCTTGGGTGCATTTGACTTGGTCTCTGAAGTCTCCTTCCCATCTCATAACACAAACTGCATTCTATCACTGTCTGACAGTCCTTAAAGTTTTAACTTAAGTTACACAATTGCTCAAACCCAAGCCCAACAGATATCTTGGTGTATATCAGTAACCCTAGCTGAGAAGGGTGAGAGGCTAGATGATTACAAGTTCAAGGGTAATTTAGCAATACTCTGTCTCCAAATCAAATCAAGTAAGGGCTGGGAATAGGGCTCACTTATCTAGCATTTATGAAGTCTCTGGGTTCAATCCTCAACAATAGAAGAAAAATATATATCCAAATCTTGAGTTTCCTCTAAGAATCAAGACAAACTCAGCTGTGAGGCCCCTTTAAAAAAAAAAAAATTACTTACAGGTGTAAGTTGGCATGCAGTAAATATTCCCATGTCAAAAGGAGAAGTAGAACAAAAAAAAAAAAAAAAAAAAAAAAAGAAAAGAGAATGGGGAGGATGTAAATCCCACAAAGCAATCCTTGAACCATATGCTACCTCCATGTACAACATCTATGAAATTTGGTGATGTGATGGGAGCAGCAGACCCGCCCCTGTGGCCTTGCTGGCTCGTGGCCCACATGTCTACTCTCTTGGGCTGGTTCTGCACATCGTCTTTGGCTTTCTTGGAGAGATGTTCCAGATTCTTGGCATGTCTAATTCTTATGGGCTCCACTGTGGTTCTGACTTCACTCTCACAGCCTCACAGGGCTATTTGCCATCAGGGCTATTTGCAACCCACCTGGCATCCAGGTTTTCATTTGAAGTCTCAGTGAAAGTCTACCTGACCCCACAATTCTTGAGCTTTGCAAAAACCACCCCTGCACAGACAATGCCAAGATCTTACATCTGCTTGGGCAGTAACTAGGTTTCTTTGGATCATAGCTGTAATGACCTCCTTAGTATCTGAATGGCCAAAAAACTAGATATGTGTTTAGTTAAGTGTCCAGAGGGGAAACTGGACATGTATTTAATGAAGAATGTGAGTGCAGCTCCTCAGGCAGCTTTGGACTCTCTTCTCAAAAGATGAAGATGAAGAAGGAAAAGGACAAGGAGGGGAAGGGGGAAGGAGGAGGGGAGGTGAAGGGCAAAAGGGAGGGGGAGAAGAACAACAAAAGAAAGAAAATCTTTAGGAATGGAATCTTTCTGATTCCTTAGATACCCTCACATCACCTTTTTGATTGTTTTGGTGTAAAGTACTGGCTTCTTTTTAATGCTCCTAAACCCTTCAGCAATTATACTCTTCTTTGCCACAACTTCTAGTGCTGTCTTTTACTGATCAGACTGCAAGTGTTTCAAATTTTTCTCCTCTACATTTTTTGCTCTTGTCTTAATTACTCTTCTCTATTGCTGGAACTAGTACCCAACTCCCAAAATGAAGGAAGCAAAGGTTTGTTTAGCTCACAGTTCCTGGAGGTTTCAGTCCATATTCAGCTGGCTCCAAGGCAGAGCGGCACAAGGCAGAGAACAACCTTTTATGGCAGCAGCAAAGAGCAAGAGCACAAGGGAGAAGCAGCAGCAGCTCAAGCAGCTAGCTTCTCTCCCCATCTTACATTGAAATGCAAATTATCTGCCTCAGGCAGGTGCAGCATCCACACCCACAATAATCAGTCAAACACCAGATGCCACCCCATGACTGTATGAGGCTTTGGGGAGATGCCTATACACAAACCATAACAGCTCTGATTCACACTATATATCTGCATAAAATCATTCAGCAACATCCACCCATTTTCTGAATGCTACACTGCTTGACACTGTCTCCATCAGAGAAATTAGTCTATCACCTTTAAATGTAGCCTCCTACAAAGTTGCACAAATTATAGCCGAGTTCCTTGCCAGCATGCAATGTATGTGGCTTCTAGCGCAATTGCTAGCAGTACTCATTTCTATCTGAACCTTATCAAAACAACCCTTTATTTTCTATATTCTTATCACAATTCTAGCCTTCTGTACCCACCAGAATTTCTTATACAGCTCAATTTACAAAATTCTAGTTTATCTAGCTCACCTTTTTAAACTTTTCCAAATTTCTAAAAACTAATTCCAAGGTCTTCAGAGGTACATCATTTGATATATTCATTGAAACAACTCCAGTTCTTCTTATCAGTTTTTAAGGTAAGTCAGCTTTCTGCCACCATGACAAAATATCTGAATTTTTCCATATTACAGGAAGCAAAAGAATGTTTCGACCCTTGCTTCCACAGCTTTCAGTTCATGGTAATTGGACCCTGTTGCTTGGGGCCTGGGGCCTGGGGCCTGACAGAACATCATGACAAGGAGCCTGTAATGGGACAAAACTGCTGACCTCACTGAATCCAAAACAGAGAAATGCAAAGGAATTGTTCTAATATCCTCTTGAGGAGCAGGTTTTCCATGGTCTAGCTTCCTTCTACCAGGCATTATTTCCTAAAACTTCCACTACCTCCCAGTAGCACCATAGGCTGGTATCTCTGCCTTTAGCACATGGACTTTAGGGGGCATTGAAGATCTAAACCATAACACCAGGTAGCAACATTGGATGTCCATCAATTACAGGACTATTCTTGGTGCATATGTTGGAGCAAGAGAAATATGTAGGACCTGATACCAGTCCCTGGGCCCCTTCTGCCTCTGCTCTGAGATGAAAGCTCTGGTGACACTTTGGACCCCCAGGTATAAATGTCAACAAGGATCTGTTTCCATCTCACCAAATGTTTGGATATTTTACCTTTCTCCAATGAACTACTAATCAAGAAAATGACGGCAGGTCCTTTTGGAAGAAATTAGTATCACTTGAATTTGCTACAGTGTTTCAGGTTCATAATCAGGGGAATCAGCTTTATTTCACTCAGATCAGAAAGGGGAAATAGCCTAGGTATGCAAACTGAGTAAGGTATCACAACTTTTTATTGATGCAGAAAGAAACCCCTGGAATGCCTTTATGTGTTTGGCCAACTTTCTGTGTTTTATTAAGCATGGCTACAGTTCTCTGAATCAGGTCCTACTTGTTGCTATCCAACCTTGCCATGCCTTACAGTGGTTAGGACCTCATTGCTTCTGATACCTACATACTAGCACTTGTGCATTATTATTTTGCTATCCTATCACTCATTGCTATCTAGAAACCATTTCTATGATGGGACAATGCAAAATATTGTACATGTGTATGAACATACACATTAAGTCTCCCAGTGTCTTAGTTATTTTCTTCATTGCTGGACAAAATACCTAATATCCACAACTCCAAGGAGAAGAGGTATGTTGTGGATCACAGTTCATTCCAATCCACAGCCAGCTGGCTCCAAGGCAGAACAGCATGGTAAACAGACATGGTAGAAAAGCAGCAGCTCATTGTCCAGGAGTGGGATGCAAAGAGAGATCAAGGAGGAGCAGAGGGAGACAGCCCTTCCAGGCTATGCCCCCAGTAAGCCACCTGCTCCACCAGGCTTCACCTCCCTGCCTTGCAGATAGCTCTCTCAACTCTTCTGTGGACTCACTCACTGTGCTGGGTGTCACCCCTACATGATCTACCTCCTAGAGTCCACCTATGAGTGCATCAGGTTTTGAGGAGACATCTAGTTGTAAACTCTAACAAGCAATAATGCCCTTTTAAAAAGGGAATTTCTTATGACTTTCATATATAAACTTTACTTCAAGTGCTGTTTGGGTAGCCTCCTACTGCCTTACTCAGCTCAGGCTGATACAAGATACCACAGTCTAGGTGGTCTTAATGTCAAAACTTTATTTCTGACAGTGCTGGAGCTGGGAAATCCAAGATCAAGGTGGAAGCCCGTTTGGTTCCTGGAGAATTTCATTTTTTATGGTCTATAAAATGAGGGGATTATCCTGAATCAAACATAGCCATGAAGGTCCTTTTGATGATTTTATGGGTAGTTATACAAAGGTCAGGAAGATAGGCTTTTCCTGTGATAACTTGCAAGAAATAAAGGATTCTGCCTTGTGCAAGTAGACTAATGAAGAAATAAAAATTTGCTAACCATAAAATAATTTGGATCTAGTGTATTGGTTACATGTATCAAAATGAAGGAAATAGGGACTAGGATATTCAGTGGAGTAAGCGCTTCCCTGGCAAGTGCAAGAGCCTGAGTTCAATCCCCAATTCCACCAAAAAAAAAAAAAAAAAAATGGAGCAAAGATTGGTGAATCAAAGTAAGTTCTCTTTCATGGCAGTTTTGCATATGTGGCATCCATGTGTACAGTAAAAAAATATGTGCATATATCTGTGTGTATATAACATGCATAATAATGATAAACACACAATATGAATAATTGAGCAATATGATTTCTGCTGAGAAAAATGACAAAACCAGGCAGATAACATGTTAGAGGAGCTGGGGAAATAGCTCAGTAGGATAAGCATTTGCCTGGCTAGTGCTAGGGCCCGAGTTCAATCCCTGGTTCTGTCAAAAATAAATAAATAAATAAATAAATAAATAAATAAATAAATAAATAAATAAAACATGCTGTGGCTGCTTCAACCTCCTAAATTTATTTAAAACATTTTTGTGAATGAGACCCCCCCCCAGGCCGCTGGGTCCTGAAGTGACCCAAAGTGTAGGACCGGCGTGTGAGTGAAGCCGCCCAGGTCACCAGATCCTGAAATGACCCAGAGAGCAGGCCCAGCATGGAACCCTTCAGCAGAGCTTCCTGAAAAGGCTAGAGGCAAGACTCCCCCAACTGATTCAGTAGCAGAACATTTTGCCAGTGTGACACAAATGGTTCACCTGCAAGGCTGCAGCAGGAAGAAGTGGAGCACAGCAGCCAGACCCAAGCCACACCCACCTGGAGGAGTCTGAACTTGGAAGATCCGGACCTGGTGCTAAGATAATAACTCTATCTAAGCTCTACACCAAAGGTCAAAAATCAGTGGTACACAAAATGACAAAAAGAAGGAATAAAAAGCAGTCTCAGGCCCTGAGTCTACCCAGTACAAATGCAGAAGTCACTAGCATAGAGGAAATTGGAAATCACACACCTGAAATCTCTGAAATAATAGTGTTGGAAGTAAAGAAACAATTGCAGAAAGGTATAGAAGAGATCAGATCAGAAATAATTTCTGAAGTAAAAAATGAAGTAATAACTATAATCAAAGAAGTACTAAGAGTTTCTAAAGAATACACTGATAAAAAAAACTAGAGCAGAATATAGAAATGATGGAACCCCTGAATAAGCAATGTAGGAAAGAAATAGAACATATAAAACAGATCCAAAGTAATATACAGGAAATTAAAACCTCAATCACAAGCTGGCAAATCCGTTTGAGTGAAAGTGAAAATAGGCTTTAAAGACACCATTGCAGCTAGTGAAAAAATAAGCAAAGATCTCTTAAAAACAACTAGGATGCAGGAAAAAAATAATTCAACATCTGCAAGATAATGCAAAGATGAACAATGTGAGACTAATAGTAATCAAAGAGAAGGAAGGAGTCAATACAAATGTTATAAAAAGAATAAAACCTCCCAAATATGGGGCAACAGTCTGACATTCAGACAACCAAAGCATACAGAACTCCAAATAACATCAACCCAATTAAAACCACTCCCAGACATGTAATAATCAAGATCCCAGAAATTCAGCACAGGAACAGTACACTAAAAGCCTCTAAAGAAAAGAAACAGATCACATTTAAAGGAAAACCCATCAGAATAACAGCAGATTTCTCTTCATAAACCATCCAGAAGAGCATGGAGCAAAGTACTTCAAGTCTTGCAGAAAACAAATTCCAACCCAGACTGATATACCCTGCAAAACTCTCTTTCAAGTATAATGGAGAAGTAAAATCTTTCCATGAAAAAGAACAACTAAAGAATTTCATGGTGACAAAGCCAAGCCTACACAGACTACTAAATGATGTTTTAGAGAGGGAGCAAAATGATTACAACCCCATGGATGAGAATGGAAAGAACCCACCAAATAGGGAAAACAAGCACAGGAGAATAAGAGGTATACAGTAGTAGTCTTTCAGTTATTCTTTTGTGTACAACAGCAAAATATTTCCATCTGCACACTCTACCAATGGACTTCTCTTGCACCCTATGGGTCAAGATTCCATATGGATCTACAGAGTGGATTTCAAGGAAATAGCTGTAGCTCAGTCCCACAAGTGACACCTGGCCTCCAGTAAATGTCATGGGCATTATCCAGGTCCACAACACACTAGAACTTTGTGCTACATCCTATCCCAAACTGTCAGAAGTGATGGTCATTTATTTGTCATTCCACAATTTATCTTATATTTTATTCTTAGTATTTCTTTACTATCCTGAAAACTTTTTCTTAGTTCAATTGTTTTGAAACATTTAATTTTTAATTAATTAGTATTTAATTTTCTGAATATTGCTTAATCTTAATTTTTGTTTTAAGGTTTATACTATATCTTTGAATTACAATTTATCTAAAAGACATCATACGATATCTTTTCCTAGTATTTTT
This sequence comes from Ctenomys sociabilis, assembly GCA_004027165.1. Taxonomy (NCBI): domain Eukaryota; kingdom Metazoa; phylum Chordata; class Mammalia; order Rodentia; family Ctenomyidae; genus Ctenomys; species Ctenomys sociabilis. The sequence goes on along the minus strand of PVKA01006024.1, from coordinate 24,636 downwards.
TTTTTTTTTTTGCGGAACCGGGGATTGAACTTAGGTCCTTGGGCTTGCCAAGGAAGCGCTTACTCCACTGAGCCATCTCCCCGGCCCCTTTTCCTAGTATTAAAAACTTTAAAAAGTATATTTCTATCTTCTGTTGGCTTTATATTACTTCTTCCTGTCCCTTATACACACATACATACACATATTTATGGAAAAAAAGTATATAACCCGATGTAAGATTGGTACTGCTTCATAGAAATCTTTAATGATCTTTGAAATAAGGGTTCATCTAGTATATTCTATATAGTCCTGCATAACCATCACTATGAGAGCTCTTTATTGTTCATCCAGGAACATACTGCAATTTCTCATGCCTTTTGAATTATGCTCTTTGTTATTTCCTATAGGCCACTTCAGGAGGTATTAAAATATTTCACATTTGTGTAACAAGAAAATACTTTACTTTTAGTTTTCAAAGGTGTGTTTGCTAGGTACAAATTCAAAGAAAACAGCTTTTTTATTTTTTCTTTCAGTCCTTTAATTTGTCTAGTTTCTTGGTCCTTTTTTTTCTTTCTAATGTGGAATAAGATGCTATTTATTTTTGTTCTTCCATAGCTAATATTTTTTTATGTACATGCTTTAACCATTTTTTTCTTTATTATAAGTTTTTGACAATTTCATTTTTGTGTATCTTGGTATGATTTTATTTAAATTTCTTGTGCAAATGTAATTTTTAATATTTAAAGATTTTTTTAGTCTTTAAATATTTATTGCCTATTACATTTTTATTGGAAATGTGGTATTATAAGTTGAACTAAATTCAGAAATTTTAAATCTTTAAATATTTGCTGCCTACTCCTTTCTACTTTGAGCATTCTAATTATATGAATATAAAAAAGAAAGGAGTAGTTAATGCTTACAATTTTTGTTTTTACTCTGATTCTTTTCCTCTCCTGAATTTCTTGTAACTTCTTAAGTTAATGTTTCTAAGTTTTGTTTATTTTTAAACAAAACATATATTTATATCTGTTAATCTGAAAGACTAATTTGCACATAGCATCATGTAGTACAGCAACCATTGTTGGGTTCCTATTACTTTGTTTAGTGAAATGTTGTACCATGTATAATGCTGTTTTCTTCTATCACTATTTTGTATTCTTTAAAAATAATAATAATAAATAAATAAATAAATAAATAAATAAATAAATAAATAAATGGGAATATGGATGAATAAGAGTAGAAGTGGTTGGAGAATGGGGGAAAAATAGGAACAAGATATTTCACCAACAGCTACAAATTCCCTTTGATGAATGTGATTGTTATGCATACCTAAATTGTACTAATAAAAATAGTTTAAAAAAATTTTTCGTAGTCATTTTGATTCTGAGAAGATCCAGAAGTCTTATCCCGCCAGACTCGGTGACTAGGCAGGATGAGGAAGAATGATGACGTCTCTCAGGAGCCTGTCTTTCTGCTCACGGGCACATGGCAGCAGCGTTCACCTCGTTTCTGACTCTCCTTCACAAAGACACTTACAAAGAGGACTCCCAGAACTGCTTCAGAAAAGAGCAAGAATGACGAAAGGTGTGTTCAGAGTGACTTGGGTGTATTTTAAGGGGGATGGACGGAAATGTATCTTTTGCTGTAGTAAAAATTGTAATGTTATCATCCACCCTGTTCTGATCACCCCTTGTATTTTAAGTAAATATCAAATCACCTTCATTTGTAACCAATGTTTAATTCCCCACAAAGAACAAGAACTGGACATATTGACAACAATAAGAAATCACATTTATTTATATATATACATATATATAAACATACATAACTTTTATATTAAGACATATATAAAAACAAAGACCTCCTTCTTCATCATTGGCACTAACAACACAAAATATACCTTGGTCAATGAAATATAAATATACAATATTTTATAACATGGGCTGTATTTTCAAAATTATAAAATTAAACTATCTTTTGGAAGAAACAAACTTCTCATGGTTTTGTTCATATTTTTACCAAAAACTGCAAGAAAATGAAGTGCAAAACAGCATCAGAACTCAAGTTAACATTTTAGATTTAACAACTCTGAATTATCTAAACATTGTCTAAGGAAACACTTATTCTGTAGCTCAATGGTCATAAACTTCATAAAGATCCTACAGCTTTCTAGGCAGATACTCAAGCAGTGATTTCTTACTTTGAAAACCAAATAACTGAATTGTCCCTTCCACATCCTAAGTAAGCATCAGGCTGCTTGGGCTCGATAAGGATGGTGCTTCGTGGATACCACAAGGTCCTTTGTGCTGTGATCTCAAGGATTCTGAGAAGTCTGTCAACATCATCATAGGAACAGAAGATGCTGTTCATTTTATTTTATTGCAATAAAAACAATTTTCTCCATTTTATGTTAATAACCTAGACATGTTTTATCTCCTACTGTAGTGTAACAGTTTTATGAAAATTAGAGCACCAGATTCCTGCCAAGTGTACACAGTTCCAGGGTCTAATTTCTATAAGCAACAGTGATCAACTGTATCTACATGAACATATTAATCAGATGCCTTCTGCAGTCAGAACTTAGAAATGTGTCCCCATAATAAAAATACAATTTCCTGGGAATGCAGCCCTATTTTTATCTTTACTTATAACACAGTATATCTAAATAATTTTTGACTCCCAGAAACCCTAGAAGCTATTCATATTTCTTTAGATAACCCATATTAAAAATGAAGCAAAAGTTACCTAGCTAACACACACAATATGAATGTACACACACACAAAAAGCACACACACACACAATCATGTATAAATACTTTCTTGAATGTTTAAACTCTGTAATAGTAAAAAACATTCCTAAATAGTTGTCACTTTTAATTTAAAATGTTTCTGTTTCAGAGATGGAAAATAATAGGCTATTAAGATTCATGATTCAAAGTTGTTTGCTTTACACGTTCCTTTATGATTGTTGCAACATAATGTTTAAATTTTTCCTTCCCCTTTTACATGAAGATGACTGTATAAGGGGACTTCATTATTCTCTTATGATTGACCAGCGGATGCAGTGTTCAGTTTGGGCATGTTGGAGAGTTTCAGGACCCTGACGGCCAGAGCATCCTCTTGGTACTTTAGTTGTTATTAGCTACCACTTATTCTTATTACCTTTTATGTATCCTGAGATACTGATGAAGTATCTGTCCTTTATACATATCCTATATTTTACAAATTTGGTTTACATTCTATCTTTCACCCTCTAGAAAACATTCAATAGAGTAAGCACTCACTTTTCAGCAATGGAACTATTGAGTATACCTAAGATCCCTCTCATTTATTCACTAACTCTTCACTAATGACTCATCTATATCCAAGCACCTAGAATCAACACCAAAAGCTGGTACTATCATTGTGGAAAGTGGAGCACTTTGAGAGTCATACATTTCATTTTTTTCCATTAAAGGTGCTTTATTTTCCATAATTGAAAATGTGCCAGTAATTGGTTGTGAAACTGTCTCATTGATATTTGATACTCATAAAATTATTTTACAAAAAAGAATTGAAGTAAATGAAAATAAAAGAAAGGGTAAAACAAAAACCTTCAAAAGTTATTACTTTGAAAGTGTATTCTAGTTAAGGAAGATTATTCACAAGAAATTCCCAAATACAATAATTTGATCATTTAAACTGAGTTAAAATGTATTTGATGAATTCCAAATGTATTTGTTATTCACAGTGAAATATGTGGTGCTCTATCAGAAGCACACTGAAAAATGAATAAAATTACTAGTTTTCATTTTATACCATTCAGGTTTAATATATTTATTCAATAAGCAATCATGGATTTCCTACCTATGTTTATCCTGTCAAATCACCTGTTAGAATATTTTCAATCAAGTAGATCCACTGTTTCATTAGAAAAATGTCAGAATGGCGTTTTAGCCCAGTGGCACAGTGCTTGCCTGGCGTGTGTGGGACCCTAGATATGACAGGCACAAAAGAAAGGAAGGAAAGAAGAAAAAAGCAGAGAAACATATCACATGGATGCCTGTAAATGACTTACACACATACAGTCACCTGGTGACAGAACATGTGATTGAGCAAAACAAAGTCATTCCTTCCTCCAGTCTGTAAAATCTATTCACTCTTACTTCTATTTTCACTCTTCAGTCTTAAGCTATATGATTATGAAGTTGTAGTATAGACTATGTGTCCCAAACTAATCCAACAGATTTGAGAAGTATAATAGTATATTTTGAAAGAGTTAAAACCTCTAGAAGCAAAAAGGTGCTCCACACGATTTAAATTTTCCATGAGAGTTCACTTGAGGCAAATTCTCCGGTAGTAATATTGAAGTGATTTGTATAAAACAGAATGGGCCAATCCTTCTGTCTCCATACTCCACTTATCATTAGTGCAAGTACGCAAAGTGTGGTGTTGTAGTGACTGCATACAATTCTTGTAAATGGTTTTAGAAGGACAGCTATGAACATTTATACTTATTCCACATTGAATGCCCTTGTATGGACTTTGCCTACCCAGTTTCAGTTCCCGCTGTAGGCTTTCAAGCAAAGAAACACTTCCTTGCTGTTATGCCGTAGATACTCTTTCTGGCTTCACAAAACCTCCAGGTGAGGCAGAGAAATTCCAGCTCCAGGTAAGTGAAAACAGACATAAGATTTGGAGATGTGCCACTCTGAGAAGTTTACCTTCATAACAATTTGTAGATGGCTAGCACAATTTACTGGACTTCATGAAAAAATTGTTTTCTGAAAGAGCATATCATAGCAGGATCACAACCCAAGGTTCAGTGTCTACTATGCAACGATCATTTGATAATTAGTAATCTTGACTTCATGAAAGAGCTAATTTCCAGAATACAAAGTAGTTTGTGCAGTGGAAATACCAGGCACAACTAGCTATAGATCTGACATTTTCAAAGAAAAAAACTATAAAATATAAGACTTTCTACTCATTAATATCAATGTGAGTAATGAAATATCCTGAATGATTTCAAGTCTTCTCAAATAGTATTCTGGTAGAGAAAATTTTAGTTTCTAATCTTTATGAAGAGCTTTTGACAAGTAATATTTTAACCTGAAGAACAGTGACAGTGAAGTCAAGAGTTTTAAGTTACGTACTTGATTTTTGTGTGATATGTACTTGACCAGGCAGGAAAAGTTTTGAGAGGCACAGTTTTGACTCAGTATTTTTGTGGTAGTACAATTCAAATATAATATGATATATAAGCCAAGAAAGAAAATTCTATAACCTGCCAGGAGCTTATACAACATATAGAATAGCAACATAGTAATGTATTCTAAGCCTCAAGGAAAGAATATAATATAAATGTTATATGAGTTTGGTTGGAAATAATTTTTAGAGGTTTAATTATCTGAAATGTGGGACATTAGTTTAAATATTATATCTGCTCTATAAATATGACTTAAGAACTTTTACATATAAATTATTTGGGTAAAGTGTTGCAAACAACTTACACACACACTGACAATATCGTCTCCACCACAACTTGGTATTTCCCAAAATATATGTTATCCTTTAAAATAATCTGACCCTCCCAAGGAATTCTGCTTCTCTAAATATATACCAATTTTTTTTTGTTTTTCAGTATTCACAAATCACCAGCTTTTCCCTGTGATAATTTTTTACAGATGTTTTAAAATACAAAAATTAAATACAGCTATGATTTCTAATTAAGCAATTTCTATAATAAACCCCATATAAGTCCAAAACAGATATTTGAGGTAAACTGTAACAGTATTTGTGAAACCAAAGTTTTGTCATTTATTTTTGGCTCTTCCTACATTGCCAGTACTTTTTGGGCAATTAAATACTGCAATGACTTTTTTTTTTGGTACAGGGTCTATAGGGTCTAGAAGGTTTCACTATGTAGATCAGACTCCTAGTGATTTTCCTGTGTTCAACCTCCCAAGAGTAGGGATTACAGGTATACGCCCAGTGTCAATCACCTTCTCAGTGCACCCTGAGGATGGGGCTCACACAGTGTGCCAAGGATTGAACCTGGGTCTCTGTGTCTGCCTAAGCAGGAGCTTTAGTCTGCTGAACTATTTGGCTGCTCCTTGCCAAATAGCTCAATAATATTGAATAATATTTGTTTTGAAATACCTGTAAAATGCAATCTGTGGCCCAGGGATATAGCTCAGCAACATAGCAGCTGCCTGGCAAGCAGGAGGCCATGAGCTTGATTTCTGGTACCAGAAATAAATAAATAAATAAAATCTGTTTCAGATTATTTACTTGACCACCTAGAGCATCAGTCTAGAACACTGAACTGGTTAAGAAATTTAATGAATAAACAGAGGTCATTTCAAGACAGTAAGTCAAGGAAACAAAATAATAATAAGTCAAATATGTATGATATGGTTTGATCTATAAAGTATCTCCTAGAAGATTTGTGTGTTTAGAAGGGAGACTTTTGGAAAACTGATTAGATCCTGAAGCCATTGATGAGATCGTAGCTGAATGTGCTGTTCCAAAGTGGGGCTCAGTTGGAGGTGGGCCATTGGGGCAGCATCCTACACCCTGCCCCTTCTTCTCTCTCTCTCTCTTTCTTGCTCTGACTGTCTCCTGGCTCCTCTTCTCTGCCTTCTTAGCAGGACAGTTGTGCCTTGGAGCCAGCTAGCTGTGGACTTATCCTTTTGAAACCATGATTCAAAATACTGTAAAGTGTTCCTCTCTTAAATCGTCTGTCCTAAGTATTTGTCACAGAGACGAGAATCTGACCACAAAATCTTAAAGGGTCAAATAAAAATTTAAATGTAGCCTTTTCTTTAAAATAATTAACATCTAAATAAGAGCTTTAAGAACTCTGTTGAAGTTCTTCATCCAGCTGAATGTGCAGCAAGTAATTATAGCATAGTCTTAGGAGTGACAGAGGTTTTGACTACATTTGCCTGGTGCTATACTTCCAACAGAAAAGCATGGGGTGGTGATGGCGGTAGCTATTGTTGAACCATTCATTCATTTTCGACTTTCCTTACCATAGTGAGGATTACTTCTCTCACTTTTCCTTCTTGTTCCATTTGCTCATCATTAATAAAATGTTCTATTCATTTTCTTCCTACAAATATTTTTAAGAGTATGTGGCAATTGTAGTTGTCCCTCAGAGTCTGAGGCAGTGGTTCCAGCATCCCTCCAGGACATGAAAATCTCTACATGCTCAAGTGCTTTGTATGAAATGATGAAGCATCGGCATCTAATTTCCTAACATCTTTTCATCTACCGTGCATTAAGTCATCTCTAGGTTGCCTGTAATATATAGTACCATGTTCACATTATGTAAGTAGCTGTTATGCTGTATTGTTTCAGAAATAATGGCAAGAAAAATATTCTGCACATGCTCTGTACAGATGGGTTTTTTCCTCATATTTTATCTGTAGTTGGTTGAAATTAAAGTTGAGGAACCCAGAGACAAGGGGGACTGCCTGCGCTGCTTTACTGTACCTCACTTAGGATGAAAGGTCTCACACACGCCCCCTAAAGGCACTCACCATGCTGCTTTAACAGTCTACCCCTGAAGCATATCTTCAGCTAACACGTGTTCTGTATTTCTCTTGACAAGCAGAATTAGACTTATTCACAGTGAAGACAGCACATTAGCTCAGAAACTATAGTTCTTCAACTACTGTTTTCTAGACGTAAGAAGAAAAACAGACATGAAAATGAGTAAGGCCTTGAGCAATGCACATACTGCTAGTAATGCTTTTTTCTAGACAGAGTCCACTTTTATTAGATTATTGTTGGTTATTAGTGGAGAAGGTTTACATTTAATTCTGTCTTCTATATCATTAGAACTATCCACAAAGAATATCTTGGCTGTACATAGTGAGACTATAATTCTTCTGTATTCCTTCCTGAAATTCTGGTTCAGTAGTCCATATATAATTGCATTGAGGCAGCTATTAAAGTATGCCATATAGTAACTAGCCACAAAGAGCCATTCAGGGACCTTAGGCATCATGTTGGCAGGGTCTGAGGCTACAACAAGACCAATGAAGTTTAGAGGAGCCCAGCAAATGGCAAAAAGTACAAAAACCACAAACATGGTGACAAAATTCCTGAAGTCCTGTGGTGTCAGTTTAGGCCTGTTTTCAGGTTTCACCTTCTGTCTGACCTGTAGAACCAGGATCCATATTCTTAGGTAACAGAATATGACTATGATCATAGGAATTATGAAATGGAAAACTACCACAGCTATTGTATATGCTGAGCTCACAGACTGAGTGAACGTGCAGGAGTAGATCCGGGGGTCATACTGGAGGGTTCCAATTCTCAGGTTGGGCAAAACGGCCACGAGTGTCAATATCCATATCAGGAACACATAGCAGAGGGAATTCTTGTTACTGTACAGCTTGTCGTACTTGAGACTGTGGCAGATATAGCAGTAGCGGTTGATGGCAATGCCGGTGATATTGAATACAGAGCCAATGACGCTGAAGCCCATCAGGAAGGCGCTAATCTGACAATGTAGATATCCCAGGTTCCATCCATTATTAAATATAGAGGTCAGCACCAATGGGTACGGGTACATGGCGACCACCAGGTCTGCAACTGCTAGGCTCACCACAAATATATTTCCTAAAACAGAAAAAAAATACAAAATATAGGTCAACACTAGTATTGCATAGATGTTAGTATTTTTTCTCAGTTATTAAGGATAAAAGCTATTTCCGTGCCTCGAATAATCTCATACCATAGTACTACTGTTATGGTTTCTAGTTGTCCCTTCAAAGCTTCATGTAGTCATGGGGTGGAGACTTCTAGAGTTTGTGATTAACTCATGAACCACTGGGATTATGTGTGATCCAAAGCTGGGATTATGGGTTTTAGTACTGCTGGGATTATGAGTGTGAGTACTTCCCCCAGCCTGGAGCAGAGAGCCTGCATGTAATATGAGACAGAGACAGACTTTCTGTGTGCTCTTTGCTGTCCTTGTTGATGTTCTGCCACCTTGAACTGCTGCTCTCTGCCATGTGCCCTCTGCCTTAGAGCCAGCTGAATATGGACTGAAACCTCCAGTAACTATGAACTAAAAAAACCTTTCCTTCCTTCATTTTGGGTGCTGGGTATTTGTCCCAGCAACGAGAGAAGAGTATCTAAGACAAGTACCATATCATAAATGAACTGTAGGAAACATTCACCAGCAAGTAAGCCCACTGTCATCCTTGTCAAGGAGAGTTGATTCTTCATAAATTTACTCATTCCAAAACTAGGTGTGTTTCTCAGCCAACATTACTGTCTTCTTAACTAATTTCTCTCCTTTATAAAATATCCAAAGTCTATTATACTTGTATTACAACTTTCGTCTTGCACCTTCTGTATTACCTGAGAAAGCACATGTCATATCATTTTGCAAGTTAGCCATGACTTGCTTAGATTCCAGGTCTTCTATCCCTCTCTAGTCATTCAAGAGTTTTCAACTAGGCCTGTAGCTCTGCTGTTGGAGGGCAATAGCATAAAAGTTACTTAAGAGCAAGGGGGCTCTGTTCTCAGTTGTCTGGAGTAGAGCAGTGTTTTTCTCCCTTCCTAGTTAGGTAAGCAAGGCAAGGCTTCTCTTCTCCAAGCTTCAGTTCCTCTCCTAGGAGATGGAAATAATGGCAGCATCGTCCTCATCAGGTCCTACAAAGCATTAAACAAGGCACTGTGCATCCCTACTGCACGCATTATCCAGGGTCACAAGGATGCTCTGTTCATATTCTATAGCTCCCTCTCCTCAACCCAAAATAACAGGTAGTGAATCCCTAAGTAAGTCCCTGACTTACAAGCATCCAAGCTGTGAACTTGCACGAGTGTGCTGTATCAGATTCACTTGCTCCGGTTATTCAGTGACACATATTTCCTGGTACTTGAAGTTCGTATTTCATTATTTCTATTTCCCTCCAAAAATATTATAAAAATGAGGTAAAACAGCAGTCATGATGTAAGAAAAAAAGTTTATGGCATTTAAGAATTTCAGAAAAATGTCATAAAAGTAAATTCTTTTAAAAGCTGGTTATGATCATCTAAGAAATACAAGGACAAGTTAATTCAAAATGGGTAAGTTTCAGTTATCAATCACATATTTAAATTCTGCCAAAAAAGTCAAAAAAATTAAATTCCTAAATTAACATATTCAGCAAATTTTAAGTGGTGGTGAAAGTGGACGAAGAAGGTCTGGGATGGTATTGTGATGGAAAATGGCCCTGAGCCACTTTCTTCATTGCCCAGGCAATAGTTCCTGTTCCATTTCCTGTTACTACTGTCTCCCAAAAATGGCAGGAACTGTGGTGCACAGCTGGTCACTATGATACATACTGAAAGAGCCACTCACAGACATGCAGGTACTCGGCTTAATAATTAATATTTTAAAATATTTAATATTTTTTTTAAAATGCACATCATGGGAAATACAGCTACAAGTTAAAATGCAACAGAAAGAAGATTCTTTTTACCCAGAAGGTCGTGAAAACAAACTGACTTAATATATATGTATTTTTAATGAGCTTAAAAATAAAATCACAAATAACGGCTTGGCTTTTGTTCCTATGGTTTCAATTCTGTGCTCCATTTATTTTATACCAATTACGCTTTATTACTGTTCAAGTAATTATGCTAATTAAGTCATCAGTTTAATTTTCTTTGAAGTAATTTCATTGTACAAAATGGTAAGAGAAAAATCCTAAGCCTCTTGATATGGCTACCAGGTCGCTTCATGTGGGGCTTTGTCACACCTGCTGGCGTGAGTCTCGTGGGTGGGGGAGGGACAGGGAATTTCTATTGCTTTTTCATTCGAGAACTGTACCAGATAAGAGTAACTAAGCATCTTATTCATCATATCCCATTAGAAGACTGCATATTCCACTCTCGGCTCCATGTTAGACTAAAAGCCTATTCGTTAGTACAGATATCAAAAGCTTTGTGCACCCAGAACAACACATCCTGAAATATAAAACAAAGTCTATCCATGGGCAGCACTTGTACCCTGCTGGATTTACTGTCCAGTCATCTTTTGTGGAGGAACCCTAGGACTGCACAGTGTTAAGCTTTAGGAATTTAAATGTGTGATTGATAATTGAAACTTACTCATTTTGAATTAACTTGTCCTTGTATTTCTTAGATGATCCTAACCAGTTTTTAAATATTCTGTTATTACTATCATTATTATCTATTGTTCTCTCATCCTAAGGTATCAGCTGTTAAAAATTTTACATTATGCTGCAGTCTGAATCTACCAGCCAACTTTCAAATTTTCTCTTGAAATTTTTGTTATAGTGCCATTTTTCTATTCTTTAACCTTTGTACTCTGTATCTTATTTAAAAAAAAAAAACTATGCAACTTCAAAATATCTTATTGGAAAGAAATTTCTCTCAAAGTAGCAGTCATGCCCTACACAAGTGTCTCATTTTGACAAATTGCCAAGAATTGTATGACCAATCATATTCTTATACTGCAGAAATGCAAGAAATATTTACTCAAATGAATAGCTGATACAATAAGCATCCAAACTGCTCACTGCTCTACACATTCTTTTAAGCTGTAAGTTCAACAATGCAATTTACTCATATTTCACTTAATTTTTTATTAGTACATGTTGCCATAGATAATGTTCTCGTTTCTTAGGTGGACTTGATCATGTACAGAACACATTTTAATTCCTTTTTTAAATCCATATTCTCTCCTCTCACTATCCTCTTTCACAGCTTGAGCTCCTTTCCACTTAAGAAAGATCTCCCTATTTTCTTTTATCTATCTCTTATTCTGCTCTTTATTTATCATTGTAGCACCTCCACCCTTCACTAGTGAAATTTTAGCTGAGAGAATTTAGAGAAACTTCCTATACTAAGCTAGAATCTTATGTTTTATTGATCACTTTTACTGCTTTTTGAAAAAAAAAAAATTCCCAACTTGAAAACTCAGGCTGACCTGCACCAGAACAAAAGCTTCAGTGCTGCGATTCAGGATTTGATTGACAGCATTTCTGCAGCACTGGCTGCCCTTCCCAACACCCATCTGACAGCCCTGTGTGCTTATCCCCAAAGTTTCAGAGTCCCAAGTGCTTCCTCCCTGGAGACGGCCCTCTGTGACAATTACTAGTCCTGCCTCCAGAACTAAGAAGTTGCTTAACGATGACTGCAAATTGTCACTGGTTGTCACTAGCTAGTTGCTCTTTTGCTCCGGTCTGCCAGATGCTGCTACTGAGAAGCCGGCACCTACTCATTCTGTCTCTCACTTCACCTGCACTTAACACGGAAAGCAAGACTACAAGCACACCAAGTATTGGAACACGCATTAGTTTTTAAAACTACTTAACTTAAAAAAGAAAAAAAAGCCAGTTTCTCTGCCTCAAGGAATGGAAATTGCAGGTGGACTTACATCCAGACACCACCAACCTTTGCATCAGAGCAAGCATAAGCTTTCCCAGAGACCCCATTCCTGCTCATGCCTTGCCCTCCTCTGCCTTTCTCGTCTGCTCCTGTTTCTACCGGGAGCACCTGCTCAGGTGCTATTTCTAGGGAACCTAGGGTAGATCTTCAGCTCTGAGATGAGGTTTTCTAAGGTAGCTAATGGCTTTTGGGGTGGGGAGGAATCACTATGGTGATCTTACAGAAATCTGCCAGCCTTCCTGGATAGAACATACAGATGCTAAGAGCTTCCTACCAGTACTCTGTAACCTTCTCACCTCACTATGTGAGAATATGCCTCCAATATCGAAGCAATGCGAAGACATGGCCACGTGCATTAAAGTCTATCTCCTGCTAAGAGACTGGGATCCATACTGTGGGGCTGAATGATTGAAATCTCACCGTGGGAACCGAGTGGGACATATAAGGGCAGTGCAAGAGCGCTTTGCTAAATAAATTTCTGCACCCGGAGTCTCAGGGCGACACCCACATACATGAAGATGCGAGCTGCTCTTTTGCTCCCGTCTGCCAGATGTTGCTGCTGAGAAGCAGGCTCCTCCTCATTCTCTCTTGCCCTCGACATGGAAAGCAGGAATAGAAGCACACCATGTTATTTTTTAAAACTACCGGAACTTAAAAGAAAGAAGAAGAATCAAACAAATGAAAGCAGACTTGAACTTTAGCATCAAAGTGCTAAGGGCCAGTTTAGATAGGAAAAAGGTAGACTTAAAACACTCTTAGAAACATTATTCGCTTGTTTTATTTTTTTAAAAAATCCGTAGATTCAGACTGAAGAAGATGACTATCTGTAAGCCTGCATTGTCTAAATGTGTTCCATACACATGAGTTTGATGGTGTGACACGGGGAAAGCTAAGAGGCTGGAGGAACATTAAGGAATATCTGGCCAGGCAAGCAATGGGAAAGGCCTGCTTGTGGGCATTACAGCACATGGGCAACATGTCACAATTTTCTTTAATTTTTTAATCATTTATTTATTTACTTACATGCTACAGGGCTTCACCACACAGTTCCGACTCCTAGTGATCCTCCTGTCCCAGCCTCTCCAGCACTGGGATTACAGGCATGCACCACCACACCCGGTGTCAGTGGTCAGCTCAGCGTGCCCCAAGGGCAGGGCTGGTGTGGCATGTGATGCCAGGAATCGAACCCTGGTCCTTGCACTTGCCAGGCAGGCACTTAGAATACTGAGCTATCTCCTCAGCCCATGTTAAATTCTTAAGCTTAAAAGGATTCTGCTTTAGAAACTTATCTTTTCAGATTAGTACAGAACATGTGAACCATAAGTGTAGAAATAAAACTTTATGCCTGTATTTCAATACTGACTGTGCTGCTTACTCATAACCTTGGGTAAGTCATAGCATCCTGGAGCCCCAGTCTCTTAACATGTGCTCAGTCAAGTACCTTTGCTTGGGCGAGGAATGGCAAGCATGTGTGGCCCACATTTGACGCTGAATGAATATGAACCTTTTATGTCTGTCCACTGGAGTGGAGTCTGCTTCACAGATTGCTGCTCATCCCGGCCAGAGAACCAGGGCTCTGGTGGGCTCCTCTCACTGTCCCAGCACTTGAAGTTCCCTGTGGCAAATAAACCTTCTATTACCCTTCTGCTCTTCTGGCTGTCAGCCTCAACCCCTTTCCTCCTGTTGGGGCAAGGCTGCCCCAGCACCTGATCTCTTACTTTCCTATCTTTTAGTCCACCACTCTGCAACACCTGGTGCTACCCACACCCCACTGTGTACATTTCTCTGCAGCATTCGGTGACATTCTTGTTAGCCTCTTCTCCCAGCCTTTATCCTCCTTAACATCACCGAACTACAATAATCTATTCATATGACATGGCATACTACACCGTCTGTATTGTATGCTATTCATAGTACACACTGCTCATGTCATTTCTTACCCATAGCACAGTCTCTCAATATACTCCACCATCTATATCATGTAATGTTCATGTTATAACTCAGTGACCTCAGTCACTGGCTGTCCATATAGTGCCCTTTTCCCATAATGCATTGTTCATTGCCGCTAGGACTTTCCTTGCTTTCTTGCCTTCTTGACCCATCATCTCCTAGGTCTTGCACCTCTTCTTTGGTTTACAGAATCTCTCTCCAATCCATTTCACCTTTTGATTCCTGACTCACTGCTGTTGTAAAGAAAGTTGGCTGACACATTTTACCTGCTGTACTAATACAGGATGTGGACAACCAAAGAGACCAAGAAGAGTTTGATAGTTTAAATAAAGTCCTAGCAGGCAAGTTGTTTGTTCCAGCCTGGACTTCAGTAAGTTTTAAAGGTATAAAAGAGAATCCTCCTTATTTTCTAGATCTTTTTCTTGAAAAGTAATTTTTGGAGACATGGATGTCTGTGTGTTACATCGGACTGAGTCAGCTTTTCCTGCTTAGTGGAACACAAAGTACTGATGTCTGCACTTACTCATCTTAGAAAAATTTGAATAAAATTTTTAAGACAAAATGTAATATTTGTGCCACATTCATAGACAATCAAAAAACCTTATACTAACTCCATTAGGATAGTAATCTTTATTCCATAGATACTTTTTCCAACCTTAAAGGATCCAAAGAAGTACTGGGGAGGTAGCTCAGTACAATAAGTGCTTGCCTGGCAAGTGCGTGATCATGAGCTCAAGCCCCAGTACTGAAAAGAAGAAAAAGAAAAAAAGGATCCAAAGAAAACCCAGTTTATAGAAGCAAATGAATTATACTAAAAATAGTTCTAATTGCCAAATTCCAAAAGAAAATTAAAATCATTACTGAAAATGATATAATCGTAATACTGTGCCACACATTGTTGGTATAATAATATTGCAAAGATACAATAATATTTCTCCATTTACATATTAAAACTAAATCATGAAAGAAAAAGTAAACAAGAAGAAAAAGTTAACATTACAAAAATGGAAAATCTTGTCACAAGAATAATCCTAAAATTTTAAGATTTGAGCTTTTTCTACATACTTACATATATACTTCTTGGGGATCTGGAAGTGTTAAATATTGCACTGACTTTTTAAAACAATCTATCTATACAACCTTCACACCAAGAATACAAAATAGTATATTCTGCTTGCTGGAATGTTCTATGTACATAATAATTAACTGGAAGTAGACCAACCCATTTAACCTTTGCAACATTAATTTTGCTCCAACTTAACAAGTGAGAAAATCAAGCAAGTGGTTTGTCCAAAGTCACACCTGCAGCCAGGCCGCTTCTCCTCCAGGCCATCCAGTTCAGAGGCTTTATTCTTTAGAGAGAGTATATTTTTAAAATTGAGTCTATGATAGGATTTATTTTCCCTAGATAAGGAATGAATTACCTACATAAATGATGTACATAAAACAATGTTTTAAAACTATACAGGCAAATCAAATAGCTGAGTATAATTCAAACCTAAGAAAGGAACAGAGGAAAGGAAGAAGGGAGGAAGAGAGGGAGGCAGAAAGGAAGGGAAAAAGTTAAGGGAAAAAAAGAATAATAAAACTTTGAGGGGAGGGAACAATTAATGGGAAGCTAAAAGATATAAGCAAACTTAGCAGCAAGGCAAAAATAAAATTTAATTTGCGAGAAAATTCTTTTTTTTTTTTTTTGTGGTACGAACCAGCGACTGAACTCAGGACCATGCACTTACCAGGCAAGTATTTATTCTACTGAGCTATCTCCCCATTCCCACAAGCAAATTCTTAAAAGTGAAAAACTTAAATGTAGGTTGGGTGATATTGAGGTCTGAGTTCAATTCTGGACATAAAAAAGATAAATGTAAACCTAACCTTACAATAAAAACAAAGTAACTACACCGCTATTACCTGGATGCCATAGAACAGTGTTCCAAGTCTCTCACCTTGTGAGAGGTACATAGGAGACATCCACCTGGCATTTAAATATTAAAAAGGAGTAAGCACATGAAGGATGATAGCATATCATCCCTTTCAAGATCAGAAAAGAGTTTTGTACACTCATACATGTTAAGAAGGAGGAAGTACTAACTACAGATTAAACCTTTTTCTCATTGACCATTTAGTAGCTATGAGACAAAATAAATAAAAAGACAAATACCAGGCAATTCTCAAACCACCCTTTGCCATAATGTGTCTTCCAGGTTATTTGACTTTCTTCAAAAGATGCGGAGTCAACATATTATTTTCATATAGTTATACTTTGTCTCTCTCATTAAATAATTTCTTTAAAGTTCTCTCATGAACTCTGTCTCAATCTGATGTTCTTTTACATGTGGACAAGTTGTCACATTATCTATTACACACATATGTGCCATGGTTTGGGGCTTTTGCAAGGGGAACACAATATAATACAGGACACATTTTATAATATTAGTTTATAAGGAATCACCCAAAGAATCAGATACAAGAAGTACAGGAAATCTGTTCACACACTAAAGACCAAAGAATCCAGCTGAGGGCCTGGTCCCTAATGTCCCACATAAGTCCAGCTGCAACCCTAAAGCTCATAACAGTGCCCCTCCAGGGTGAGGCCTAAAGCCCATGTGGATTCATGCAGGCCTACTTCATAGCTCCACACAAATGGCCTAAAAGGCAATGGTGGAAGCTACGAAGTCTGTGCCAGTAGGATGAAGGATCTGTACTAGCAGGCTGAGGGATCTGCCCTGGAGCCAGGATGCAATGCTCAAGTAAGCACTAGAGCTCCCCTCAAAAGTACCACAGCCATCCTCAGCAACAGTGAGGTCTCAAGCTGATCCAGCAGTGAAGAAAGCTGAATTCCCACCAAGCAGCCAACGTGATGAGCTTCTCCACGTGCAGTACACCATCTTCCCCTCTGGAGTCAGGAAGCCATGCTCAAGATGAGGATCAGAGTGCCCCCAAAATGAACCACAGCCATTTGCAACAACAATGAAAATCCTGAGATCCTCTTCCAAGAACAGCCAAGTTCATCAAGAAAGCTAGCATGGCCATGTCCTTCAGCAGAACAGCCCTAGAGAACCAGCTGCTTCCAACAGCTTCTCCAAAGAGCATCACTAACCACATGGATAGCTTCTGTTCTGCCTCTTATGCTGCTGGCAAAAATCCTCAGGTGGGTCTCCCACACCCAGCACCAGGCTGGTTCAATTCAGCTGAGCATAGCAAGTTGAGCACTAGTTAGCTGTCTACCAGTATGTATAGATCTATTATCTACTATCACTTCTTGTTCTTTCATCCTAAAGCATCAACTGTCAAAAATTCTTATTATTACATTATGCTGCAGGTACAATCTATCAACCAACTTCCAAATTCTCTCCTGAAGTTTTTCTGCTATAGGATGCTGTTCCTATTCTACCTTTACATTCTGTGTCTTTATTTTGAGAAACAAAGTATGCAACTTCAAAGCATCTTGTTAGAAAGAAATTTCTTTGAAAATTGGAACTATGTGTAAAGACAGCAAAGATGTGTATAAGACAGTGAGACAAGCGTCTCAATTTGAACAAATTGTCACGAATTTACTGGGGGGATAACTTGTTAGTCTAAGCACCTGCCTGGTAACACAAGGACCTGAATTCAATCCTGGGTAGCACATGTCATGCCAGCCCCAGAAACTCAGGCACACTGTACTAATCCCAAACCTGGCATGGTGGCTCATGCCTGTAGTCCCAGCACTGGAGAGGCTGAGACAGGAGGATCGCTATGAGTCTGAGCTGTGTAGAGAGAACCTATGTCACCTTAATTAACTAATTAATTTTTAAAATTTATAAAATGATTTCCTGACCAATTATACTGTTTTATACTGCACAAATGCAATGAATATTTATTCAAATGAATATTCAGTAAGCATCCAAACTGCTTATCATTCTAAACATCCTTTTAAGCCATAAAGTTGGGGGCTGGGGAGATGGCTCAGTGGAATAAGCACTTCACTGGCAAGTGCAAGGTCCTGAGTTCAGTCCCTGGTTCCACCAAAAAAAAATTAATAATACTAATAAGCCATAAAGTCAACAATTCAAATACCCATAATGACCTGAATAATATTTGGCACAAGTACATATCTTCCTTTCTTCTGAGAAATTGACATTGAAATTCTTTCAATATGATTGCCAAAAGTGTCATCAAAGAATATAGTCTTGCAGCATCTTATCCAGAAAATTGAAAGGTTTATTCCTCATTTGCAGTCTAAAGTTCTTAAGATATCACAGGGAGCTCTCAGGTCTCAGGTCAATTTGATTTTGGCCAACCTATTCAAACAGTGAGCAAGTCAGGGAACTGACTAAGAACTATGTTTTTTGGAGAAGAATAGATATCATGCAGAGTTCTGTACACACACAGAACATTTTTAGAAAATATCCACTAACTGCATCTTTGGTGGTATAGAAAACCCTCAGTGGGTGTGAATTTCTTTTTTCAGAAGATAGAGCACTTCTGCTAGCTAGGCAATTTAAAACTAGTTCAGAAAAAGCTCAAGTCACTGTGTATATACCATACCTGAACTATTATAATTATTATTTTGATAAAGCAATACTAAATCATGGGCCAAATAAGTGCCAGAGATTCTGTGGAGACTTAAAATGGATTCCAAAGTAGATATATTTCAAAGCAGATATTCTTAGAAGCATTTAGTAAAAATTAATAGCAGGAGGTTTAATCTAGAATCAGTGTGTTCTTGGTTAATTTTCAAAACTGCCAACAGAAAAGTGATTCAGAAAGCTAACAAAAAATAAGTCATTTCTTATCCACAGTTAATTTCATATTGAAACTTGCTACCAGCAGTTCTTTCTCGTGAGGTGTATAGCTAGAGGACTCAGAGGCCAAACTCAAATCCAATTATGTGTCCAAGAGTCTGAATCCACTGTCCTGAGTTTTCCAGGTGAATCTGGGAATTACTTTGACAAATTTGTAAAATCTTAAGGGTCCTGCAATGATACACTATGCAAAGCCCAAGAAAGCCCACAAGATTTTAAATAACACATAAGCAAGCATGCACTAGAAAAAATAATCAGTACAATGCCTTTAAATATGAAAACTTTACTCAATATAAATATCAGAGAGAGCTACAGGAGGAAAACAGCAGTACTAACAAGAAGTGTATCAGGTGGCAGTATGGACTTCATTAGCTTGACACCACTTCCCAACTCTACAGACCACAGGAAAGGCAGTAATTTCTTGAACTGATAGCTAATATCATGCTTGGTTGTGTTCTAGAATAAGAAACCTTGATCCTTATTTATGAAATTTTGGTTTCAGTTTTCATATCTACATAAGGAGGTTATTACATCAATTAAGACAAATTATGGAAAAGTGCTTTGAAAACTACAAATTGTTTTATATACATAAGTACAAAAAAACTAAACATTTTAAGCAAGAGAAGTTCTTTTTCTATTTCACAAAGGATGTCCAAAAGCTGTCTTCAAACAAATGTGCCACAGACTACAAATCTACCAGCTTCCAACCTTAAATTTTAGAAGCTTGACTGAAATGATTTAGCACTCGGGAGGCTGAGGCTGCAGGATCATTGTAAGTTTGAGGCCAGCCTGGGCTACAAAGTAAGCTCAAGGCCAGCCCGAGCTGCATAGCAAGACTCTGACAAAAAATAAATGAATTTTAAAAATGATTCAAACACAAAGTCATAAATACATTTTTAAAAGTAAAATTATATGATTGAAATCTAATTCATACAATCACTGAGATTGGTTTGACATGGATGCAGTAATATATTTACACTATAAAAACAAACTTTCACCAAAAGGTGGACAGGAGTTTTTGCACAAGGTGTAGGTCAATAAAAGTAAGAAGAAAGCTAAAACTGTCATAGAAAAGGTTTAGACTTACTTATTAAAACACTAGATGGGATATAATGTGTATCTTCTCAAATTGTTCAATATCATGATTTAGGCTTTTATTGCTCCTCTAGTTTTGTTATACATCACCTGATGTCCATTGAAATGGTGAATCTTCTAGGGTGAAAAGATCCTGAAAGGATAAAATGATTTAAAAATAATATCCAAAATGCACGTTTTGTTGGTCTTATCCTTTGTTTTCTTTGGGAATTCCAAAAATTGCCTAATATTGGTGTTTTGTTTTGTTTTCAAAGATTCCATTGTGGCCATAAATAACTCAGTTGATTGACACACCTGCAAGCAGGTACAGGGACTGGGGGTTCGATCCCCAGGCCTGCTGTGCTGGCGCAGCCCTCGGGGTGCACTGAGACAACAGTTGAGACTGGGTGTGGTGGTGCACACCTGTAATCCCAGCTCCTGGAGGGCTGTAAACAGGCAGAGCATTATGGGTCTGATCTAGTAGTGAGACCCTAAATACCCTGTAGACCCTTCCCTAAAATACTAAATAAATGAATAAAATAAAATAAAAATGAAAGATTCCATAGTATTCTTCTTTAAATTACCAGTAAACTGTGTGACTGGCCACTTTAGTACCCGAATACAGCATCTTGAACTGATTTTTCAGGAGAGATTTGGAATCCTTTATTTTGGAAGAGCTTATCTTCCTCCTTGAACACCTACTGAGAGAGACGTGTAGCTCATTTGAACCCAGACGCTGGCCTAGACAGGTGCACCACTGTGAGCTGAATGGGCAGGACAGCCACCCATGAGGGCTGTTCTTCCCCAGTGGTGACAGCTTGATAGGTCAGTGCAGTTCAAATCTCTCACCTTGGCCCAGACAAAGGCATGAAAGGTAGCTCCATCAGGAAGGAGACCTGTTCCCTTGCACAAACCATCTAGCTCCCTTGTGAGTGTGCCCCACTCTTCTTATCCAACCTCATATGAACCTGCACCCATCCCAGTTTTTAGGCCATGTTTTCTCAGTCAGAAAGCTTCCCTCCATTGGAGTCTTGCATATTCTGAATGGTTCTTACTTCATTCTCTCTGAATAGGAAAAACTACATAAATATTTTTTAAAACTCATAAACATTTCATGCGACATAAAAGTAGGGAAACCAGGGATGGTTAACAGGACATTTCCTCTGGCAGAGAGAGTCACAGTGGGAAGTGAACCATACTGTCTAGAGCAAGGAAGGCACACTTTTCTAAGAATGTGCTTTAATTTTCTGATGCCTGCTATCACTAAATACAGATATGAGCTTGAATCCATGGTCTTCCTCATTGATAATCAACTTCATAGCATTAAAACTTCTTTTCTTTTTTTTTCATTTATGTGTTTGTTACAGGGTCTCACGACACAGCTCAGACTCATAGTGATCTTCCTGTTTTCAGCTGGATTATAGGCATGCCACCATGCCTGGACTCAGTCACTGGCTCAGTGCACCCCAGGTGCAGGGCCATGAGGCATGCAGGATTGGGGATCAAATTCTAGTCCCTGCACTTGCTGAAGCAGGCATTTAGTCCACTGAGCTATCTTGCCAGCCCTGCATTATAATTTCTAATTCTGTTAATAATTTTGAAAATGAAAAGACCTTTGTGCTGGAGACTGCTTCATCAAGTTTGTACAAGCCCACAATGTGCAGAAGTGATCCACAAACACTGATCCACTCAGCAGGAAGCATCAGATCACTGGTTCTAGGTCCACTTGGCTCTGCAGAGGCAAGACAGGAGGCCTGTTGGAGTCCACAAGTTCCAAACAGCTTGGGGAACACAGTGAGAATCTTCCTCAAGAAGCAATGTAAATACTATGTAAACCTTGTTACGCTGTATAGTTAGGGAATAGCAACCCTCAAAAGTCTATACATGCTCAGTATAAGTGCTCCTTTTTCAAATATTTTGCATCTTTTGTTGCAAAAAGCCCCCAAATGTACAGAGATGACTAATTTTTTTTCTGCTCCATCACTGATGTGATTTTTTTTCTTTATTATCTCTCTTTCCCCTGATCTCTCTCATAATATTTCTGAGATTTCTGAGGCAGTAAGAAAAACCTCCCCAGGTCCTTGCATTACAACATGCTACCCCATTTTTACATAATCTAAAGGAGCTGGATTATAGGCATGATATAGAGTGAGATAGGTGGATTCCTGGGCCCCTAGGTCCCAGGTAACTATTATTTTAGTCATATCATGGGTCTGATTATTTTGTAGTTTAACAGAGAATCCAGCTGAGAAATTCATGTACAGAACATAATAGTCATATACTGGAAGTGTACAATATTTGTATATATTCAGGACTATCTTCTTTCTGGTGCAGAATAAATATTCCTAGGTAGCAAAGATTACAGTGTGATTACTGCTGAGGTAGAATCCAGTTATGGAGATTAAAAATAATAGAGGTCAAGCAATAAGAAAGACAAGGAGAGAAAAGGAACAGAAAGAATGAGGAAGGGCTAGACAAGAGAAAGGCAAGAGCAGAGGCACAAAATGGCCAAGGGTTGAGTTGTGGAAGCTCAGTGAAACAAGACCAGAGACTGATGAATTCCTGGGGGCAGGGATAGGGAGATAGAGCAAAGGTAACTGCCTGGGGGAAAAGGTAACAGCCTGAGCAGGAAGCACAGGCAGAGGCAAGCCCAGCCCCAGGAGCAACTTGTTCATGGTTGTTAAAACACAAAAGGGGCAGCATGGTGTTTTCTTCAGCACATCCACTTAGTCTCAGTTCTAGTCACGATGTGAACCACCTTTTTTGGTGCAAACCCTTCCTGAAAAGTGATGGTCCTGTGAGCATTTGCATATGCATATGCTAGAACACAGGAGTGTATACTTAAAGTTTGTGCACCTTCCCATCATACTCCAATTTAAAAATATTTGTAGTAGGCATGCTGAGGATGTACAAGTGTCTTAAAACTGCCGTGGCATATCCAAGTTTGAACCCAGATTGCTAAGGCCAAATGCCCATGTTCCCCCCATATTCTGTGCAGCCTCTCTGAGAGTACTACAGGGTGGGTAGGTATCATATTCTGGACAGACATGAAGGAAAAAAGAGCAAAAAAGGCATGGTGCAGTGGCAATCATTTGATTGTATAATTACTTGAGGGTCTTAAAAAATTATTGTTGATAGTTTGCATCATTATGCTAGGTGATTACAACAATTATATGAGGCTAAGAGGTAAGATTAGGTTTTACCTCTATATGACAAATGCAGAAAATGAGGTTTGGATAACAACTGATTTCTCAAAATAGAAGGTAAAGAATAAGAATATAACCCTAATATTCTACTGCAGAAATCTTCACACTATGCTTTGAAATTCACCCAGAACACGTAATGTGGTAGCATGGATTCTGACTATCTAAATTTGAGCAGGGCCACAGCAGACATTCTACCAGGACTTAAAACACTAGTAGTTTGTCTGGGCTGGGTGGCCAGCGTCTAACCACTCAGGTGGGCGAACTCTGCTCATTTCTTCCCTGAGAGTTAAACGTCACCATCCATTCCCGAGAAGAGAACGGGGCACAAGTAACTCCGCATGTATACTACATTTCTAAAGGAAAGTACGTTTATAAAGCTCTTGAGATTCTTTAGCATTCACGTCTTCTTTTTCCATTAGCTTTTTTCCCTATCTTTTCATCCTTAAAGTTCTTAGAATAAGATTCACTGAAGTGGGAATATGGTGCAATCATAAGAACTTTAAAGGAACCTACCCCCAGCTCCTATTTGAGTAGGCTATGGTATCCCGGTGCCAACCTACCATTTATTCTAAAAAGCCTCAGATGCTGTGTGCTGAAAAATGTGCCAGCTTTGTATGTTAAAGTTCCCTAAGAGTCTCTTATTTCACTGCGGAATGTGGTATTCTGTAAGCTGCCCTCTCAAAAAGTTGCTTGGCAAATGAAAGGAGCAGTCGCTACTAAACAGGAGGCAGAACTGTTCCAGGAAAGTGTGTTTTAAATGAAAGTCTTGAAAAGATTCAGATTTCCAAAGCACCACAGCCACAGGTGCCAGAAAAGTGAGGTGTGCTCTCGACAACAAACTCTGCGACTTGAACTGGCCCACAGCTGTGTTCTGGAAGACCCACGCACCTCACTCTCTCCCGTGGGAAGTGGATGATGGTGCCCCACGCCAGGGCTTACCCAGAGTCAATCCATTTTCACAGCGCACAAAATACATCCAGCCCCTCGAAAAAACTTATTTCTAGGTATATGAACCAAATCCCAAAGGGAGATTCACTTAAGTGAACTTATTCAACTTACTCAGATTCAGAATACATTATCCGGTGCTTACTAATTCTCAACTGCCCCAAACATTAGAGAAAGAAACAGGAACAGAAGCCTCTCACAAAGAACTAGCCAAAAATGAAGCTGTTACCAACCAGCTATTGAGCATTCAAATATCCTTTTTTTTTTTTTTTTTTTTTTTTTTTTTTTTTTTTTTT
>PVKA01006023.1:0-86408 GCA_004027165.1 Ctenomys sociabilis | reverse complement strand
GCTTTAAAGTTTTGGTTTTTTTTGTTTTTTTTTTTTTGCGGAACCGGGGATTGAACTTAGGTCCTTGCGCTTGCCAGGGAAGCGCTTACTCCACTGAGCCATCTCCCTGGCCCCCTTTCTGTCTGCTTATATGCTTATTACTTCTATAAAGTATTATCAAAATATACAATGAAAGTTTAACTTTTAAAAATTATAAGGTACTACTGCCATTTATTCCTCTCAAAATATTCTATCTTGCTTCAAGGATAATTATCCCATTATTCTTACCACTTTTTTTTTCCATTTGTGTATTTGGAGCAAGGTCTCACTACGCAGCTTGAACTCACAGTGATCCTCCTGTT
Source organism: Ctenomys sociabilis (assembly GCA_004027165.1). NCBI lineage: Eukaryota > Metazoa > Chordata > Mammalia > Rodentia > Ctenomyidae > Ctenomys > Ctenomys sociabilis. The sequence goes on along the minus strand of PVKA01006023.1, from coordinate 86,067 downwards.
TTCAGCCTCCCTAGTTCCTTGCTACTCTTTGAATAGTTCTGGAAGTCCTTTTTGCGTCTTAACACAGCATGATCAAAATTATAATGAGTGAAGCTGCCAAGGGCTGTCCAAGGAAAAGCAAGCTTGTGAAAGCATTATGTTGTGTTCTCATACACCTTGTTCACCAGATTTGGCACTATTCAATTTCTCACTCTTTCCCAAAGTTGAAATGACCATGAATCTATTCTAGACATTGAGGTAGCCATGACAGTGCAGCTGAGAACACAAAAGAGAATGTCCAGAACTGCTTCAGAAGAAGGTACAAGAATAAATATATTTGAAGCAAGGGACATTAAACAGTACATCTCTTAATGTAATAAAAGTTTTAAAAATTCAAAGTCACCATAGTTCTTAACCACAGCTTGTATAAAAATCTACAAACAACATAATTTCGTGGAGTACTTTGTTTTACATGTGTCTGTATCTCTAGGTCAGTTTCATTCCTTTTACTTATGAATTAAAACTTAATATCATTTAAGTAATTATAGTACCATCATCATTTAGCTGTCTCCTGCTGGTGATTTAGGCTTCCCATGTTTTTGTTACAAACAATGTTCATTTTTTTTTGGCAGAACCGGGGATTGAACTCAGGTCCTTGCACTTGCCAGGAAAGTGCTTATTTTACTGAGCCATCTCCCCGGCCCCAACATTCATTTTTAAAAGCTGTTTTGCTTGTGATCTGGCAGTTGCTGATGGAGGAATATTGTGTCCTCATGGAGCCCAAGGATAGGAGAGCAAGAGTGTGAATTCCATCTCAGAAGCCTGTGTTGCGAGAGCATTAATCCATGAGGTTTCTGCCTTCAGTGACCTATGACTGCCCCAAAGACCCACCTATAATATGCTGCAATGGAGATAAAAAGTTTCAACATATACATATGAGTGGGGACATTGAGACTATAGCAGTTGTGAGGACATCTTCAATCTCATTTATTTCTCTAGTTTAAACTTTGTGGTCTATCATTTGTTAGTTATTCCAGTGCATTAGTATTTCCAGTGCACCTTTTCAGACCTCTGAATAGACTGTTGTAGCCAATTCCTTACAAGTTAATTGTGCTGTATACTTCATGATTCTTAAACTGCAACAATTCTGTTACTTGTAACTGCTTATCTTGGTCAGGAAAATTTGTGTTCATTACCATAGTCCTTGTGTCAAATCTACATCACTCTCATTAAGGCCTCTCTCATCTTTATTCCCTTCAACCTGAGCCTGTCCCCTTGACTGAAAATCATTTATACCATAGTGTATGCTGTTTCTTATACCAGTCCTCAATTTCTTCTTAGAACTTCCTCTTTCTGTACCTTTTCATTCTCAGAGTTCAGTTTCTGTTTTCTTTATTCTGTGGATAGCTTTTCCTGGAGTCTCATCTCATAGACTCCAATTCTTGTTTATATACCCATGATTCCTGAAACTAAATCTATAGCCATGCCAGCCATCTCCCTGCTAAGCTCTAAACCCACATATCTATCAACTTTTGGAAATCTTACCCTGTAGTTGTCTCAAATACCTCAGTTTCAGTATGTCATAAATTTTTTTTTTTTTGCTTTTTAAAAAATTTCTTGGAAGTCATATTGTTTTATTTTTCCATTAACCTCAAAACTGCTAATAAGTTATAAATTCTGTTGCTTTATATAACTACATTCTTATTACATTTATATTATATTATGTAGCTCTTTAAAAATTTTTACTTATTTTAACAGTGTATGTATTTCATCTGATCTCTGCCACTACTTAGCTCAAATATGACTTTGCACTGCTTTTAAATATCTTTGATTACTTGGGTAAGCATTATATGAATATATTCAATTAGTATTTATTCAATGTGTTGAACACACATGTGTTGAACACATTGAATACCTTTGACAATTGCTTTCCTATATGTTAAAGATAAGCAGTGAATAAAAGGAAATACTTGTTCTAATGAAACTAAATATTAGAGATGTAGAGATAGTGGTAAGTGGAGAAAGGTAACGTGTAAATAGTTAATGTCAGATAGTCATGAACTCTAACAAGAAAAAATATAGTTAGGAGATAGTGATACACTAGAAGGGAGCAGAGGCACCATTTTCTATAGAGTAATGTGGCAGGGATTTTAATATCCTAATATTTAATAATATCTTGATTGGGGACTTAAATGGAGTGAGAGAACAAATGATAACAGATATCTAGGGAAGGGCAGCCCAGGCAGAGGAAACAGCAGCAAGTGCAGAGGGTCTGAAGTTCAAAGTACAGTGTGCTCAACAAATTCACAGAACAGCAGAAGGCCAAAGAGACTAGAGCTAAGTGAATATGGAAGAGTGGAAAGAAATATGAGCTGGTACTGGGGCAGGAGGTCTGTAAAGCTCTACACGGAAAATTGAGTTTGCCTCTGAAAGAGATATGAAGAGCAAAGAGTTGGGAGAAGAGCTGTGAATTCAGAAATTTCATGTCTAAAGGCCTACCCTGAGGCTGTAGACTGCAGCTCATTGGTACAGCTCTTGAAGTCCTGGGTTCAGTCCCCAGCACAACAGCAACAATAAAACAAAGCAGAAAGGCTGTTTTCACTCTGGCTGTAATGTGGGAATGAAGATGAAGCCTTCCTACTTCTACTCCCAGAAGTTCAGGGAAGAGGTATTGATGGCTTGGATAAGGCAGAGCAGTGGGAAAAAATAAATGGTCAGATTCTGAATTATATTGCTATGTTCATCATTGTGACAAAATACACTGAAAAAGAGGAGGAAGATCTTATATCAGCTTATTGTTTCAGAGGTTTTAGTCCATGTAACTTGGCTCCATTGTGTCTAGAACTTGAGAAAAGGAGCTTGTTGTGAAGCAGAGCAGCTCACCTTATAGTGGACAGGAGGCAGAGAGAGAGGAGGGACCAGAGATAAAATTCAGAGGCCTACAGCCAGAGCTACAATACTTCTTCCACTTAGGACCTCAGATCTTAAAGTCTCTACCAGTTTCACCGCCTCCCAGCAATGCCATCAGCTGGAAACCAAGCCTTTTGCACATGGCCTTTGGGGAAAATTTAAGATCTAAACAAATAACAGTTGACAGGAATTACTGACTTAGATTGTGAGTTGTAGATGAGAGATAAGAGGCTTCAAGAATAATCCCAAAACAGCTGAAAGAATGGAGTTTACATTTATCTAGGTGGACCAAGGTGTGGAAGTCCAGTATGTGGTTTTGGGATTAAAGATCAAGCTCCCACTAGATTCCTGTGTGCTTCCCATTCATCTTCTGTTTTTATGTGCTTACTCTCTCTTCTCTCCCTCCCCCCATGTATTTAAATTATATATATATATATATATATATATATATATTTATGTATGTATGTATACGTGTATTAGTTTCTGATATAAGAGAAAGGTAAACTTGAGTTATGCATAGGCATATGGATACAATTTGAGAGTATAAGGTTAATTGAAATAAAGAGACACAAGTCTAAAATTCTAATTTTATTTTATAATCACAAGCATTTTGAAATATGATCTGTGTTGAGGACTAACAGTTTGGATTTTAGAAATATCCTCAAGTTTTTCTTATGTGCCTCAGAGTTTGAAAATAACTACTAAAGAGTACAGTGGACTGGAAAGGAATCGGGGATGGCAGAAAAGAACAGAATGGCATTAGAAACCTTTCAAACTCTTTAATTAATTGATAGGCTAAGCACAGAGTGAATATGAGAAATAAAAGCTGGGGGTTGGCTAGATAGCTCAACAGATTAAAGTGCCTACTTAGGCAGACTCAGGAACTAGGGTTGGATCCTTGGCTTACTGGTCCCACCCCAGAGGTGTGCTAAAAACAATCAATGAGACTGGACATTGCGGCCTGTAATCCCAGTGCTTGGGAGACTGAAAACAGGAAGATCACTATGAGTCTGATCTGTGTAGTGAGACCCTGTAGACCCAGCACTAAATACATAAAAAAAAAGTTATAAAAAGTGAACCACTTGTAAAGATAGTTAATGCTAATAACTCACAGCATCTAGAACATTTAGAGAAGATTTTAACTCTTAAGCATTAACTTCTAGCTGCTGTTCCATGGGAGCTTTATAATTATAACTACATATTTTTATATTTCAAAATCATACTTTAAAACTGTGTCCTAAATAAACACTATGTATATTGTTCATAATTGGTGATAGTGTTTAGCTTTTATAAAGAGTGTTGATTTTGAAAGCAAGAAAACCTAAAGTTTGAAATCATGTCATGTTTTAGCCAGCTATTTAAAACCTGTTTGGTCCGTAAACAAGGCATTACCACTTATTTCTGCTTATAAATTTGCCCTCCTACAATTTAGGAATAAGTAAGATCATGAGTGCTAAATTTTAAAATCCAAGTGTTAGGTGATAGTAGATTTCCTTGTGAGTAAAAATGATTCTCATCTTGTGGTTTTTTTAGGTTTCCAGATTGTGATGAGCCATACCCTCGACTTGTGGATCTGAATTTAGCTGGAGATCCAACTGAAGGAGCCCCAGTGGCAGTACAGAGGGACTACGGTTTTTGGTGTCCCCGAGAGTTAAAAATTGATCCTGATCTTGGTTATTCTTTTTTGCACGTGCGTGATTGTTCACCTCCTTGTCCCAACATGTACTTCAGGAGAGAAGAACTATCGTTTGCTCGCTATTTCGTAGGATTGATTTCAATCATTTGCCTCTCTGCCACATTGTTTACTTTTTTAACTTTTTTGATTGATGTCACAAGATTCCGTTACCCTGAAAGGCCTATTATATTTTATGCAGTCTGCTACATGATGGTATCATTGATTTTCTTCATTGGGTTTTTGCTTGAGGACCGAGTAGCCTGCAATGCCTCCAGCCCTGCACAGTATAAAGCTTCCACCGTTACCCAAGGATCTCATAATAAAGCCTGCACCATGCTTTTTATGGTACTCTATTTTTTCACGATGGCTGGCAGTGTATGGTGGGTAATTCTTACCATCACGTGGTTTTTAGCAGCTGTGCCAAAGTGGGGTAGCGAAGCTATTGAGAAGAAAGCACTGCTATTTCATGCCAGTGCGTGGGGCATTCCCGGAACTCTGACTATCATCCTTTTAGCGATGAATAAAATTGAAGGTGACAATATTAGTGGCGTGTGTTTTGTTGGCCTCTACGATGTTGATGCATTGAGATATTTTGTTCTTGCCCCTCTCTGCCTATATGTGGTAGTTGGGGTTTCTCTCCTCTTAGCTGGCATTATATCCCTAAACCGAGTTCGAATTGAGATTCCATTAGAAAAGGAAAACCAAGATAAATTAGTGAAGTTTATGATCCGGATTGGTGTTTTCAGCATTCTGTATCTCGTACCACTCTTGGTTGTAATTGGATGCTACTTTTATGAGCAAGCTTACCGTGGCATCTGGGAAACAACATGGATACAAGAACGCTGCAGAGAGTATCACATCCCATGTCCATACCAGGTAAGGGAAACCTTGTTTTAAGTTTCAAAGTGTGTGATACTGGAGAAAAAGTGTATTACTAACAGTTCTTTTCAAAACTCTCTGTAACCTTTCAACTTGTACTTAAAATTTTAAGGCACTGACAGCAAATATAGTAAGTCTGTAATATACGTGTTTCTAAAGACTTCTTCATTTTAAAAGATGCTTTTCATGTCTTAAGATTTGCTTTTAAGCAGTCTGTTTTCATTTTCACAAAACAAAATTCTTTATTAATTCTTAGAAGTCCAGGTTTGTAGGGGAGAATATTGTTCCAACACTGATGAAAAACAGAACTGTCTTTTGTAGAAATTTTAGTGATGGCCAAATAGAAATTATTATTATTATTATTACTATTATTTTAATATATGTGGTACAGGGTCTCATTACGCAGCTCAAATTCCTAGTGATTTTCCTGTTTTCAACCTCCCAGTGCTGGGATTACAGGTGTGTGCCACCATGCCCAATCTCTGTGGCTCGCTTAGCGTGCCCAGGGACAGGGCCAGTGCAGCATGTGATGCCAGGGATCAAACCCTGGTCCCTGAACTTGCCTAAGCAGGTGCTTGGTCCACCGAGCTATCTTGCTGGCCCTTAGTAATTAATTTCAAATAATACTGCAGAGAATAATGCTGCATATGAATTTTTATGGTATATGCTTGATTTTAAAGAGTTCAGAGCCTCTGGTAGTCATAGAATCATAGAATTTTAGTTCTGTAAAAGAACGTTGCAGATCATTTATTTAAATTCCCTTCCTAACTTAAACATTCATCTCTTTTGAAGCTTAAAAATGTTAAGTGGCTGAGTCAGGCATGGTGGCCCATGTTTGTAATCCCAGGAGGCTGAGGCAGGAGGATTGTTGCAAGTTTGAAACCAGCCTGGGCTACAAAGTGAAGGGAAGGCCAGCCTGAACTGCATAGCAAGATCCTGTCTCAAAAAGACAAAAAAAAAAAAAAAAAAAAAAAGTTAAATGCCTTGCTTATGTTTAATAAGTGTCAGCTGGGATTTAGTCTTAGGAGAGGTGTGTAGTAAAGGAAAATAGTTCAGAGGAATTGATGGTGAGTGTATCTCCTACCTTAAATCCTTCTCTAGAACCTATACCTCTAGCTGTTGCCCTTGTCTTCCTTTTGAAACAAGTTTTCTTGAGAGTATTTTTACTAGATTTTAACATGTTCACTATGTTTTCTATTCTGAAATTCTGTATCTTTCCATCTCCCTCAGTCCTTATGTTTTTCTAATATTGCTTAAATACTTTAGTAAAGTACTTGTATATCATAGATAATTTTTATTCACTTATATTTTCCTCCTACTAGGCTGTGAACTCTTGCCAATGGGAACTGCTTTCTAATTTATGAATGCATGCTCTGTAGGTTAGTAAATTATAGCAGAAGAATGTGGTTTTTTGGATTGAGAAGAAATAATCTTAAAGAAATGATAACCTTAATACTTGGAACATAGAATCCAGGGTTAACATATGGTCACTGCTCATATTCATTGGAGAATGTCAGATTTCTTTTTGCCTTATGGTATAAATAGGGTTGTACAACTGGTACTTTTATTGTAATGTTTTAAAACAAATTCAAAATTAAAATACCAGGAAAAAATGAATAATTGAACTTCTGTTAATTTTTTTTGTCTCAGTTGCTTACTGAAAACACGTAATGAGGGGCTGGGAAGATGGCTCAGTAGAATAAGTGTTTGCCTGGCAAGCACAAGGGCCTGAGTTCAATCCCTGGTACCACCAAAAAAAAAAAAAAAAAAAAAAAAATTGTAGGGCTAGGAAGATAGCTCAGTGAAATAAGTGCTTACCTGGCAAGCACAAGGTCCTAAGTTCAATCCCTGGTACTGCAAAAAAAAAAAAAAAAGAGCAAACCATGAATAATAAATTAGTTGATGCAATGCTGCTTCTTTTTTAAAGACATTCTTAGGATTACTTTAGCATCTTTAGAAACCAGTTTGAGATAGTATGGATGTTTTCCTTATAGCCATAGATTAAAAGCATTTTGTGAAATATTTCAACATGTATAAAAGAAGAAGGAATGATATAATAACAGATATTAAACTCTGGAGCAAGGATCCTAACTATATCTTTTACCATCTACTAGCCTATAATCTTAGGTCAACTTCACCTTTTTGTTCTCTGTTCATCTGTAAAATGGAAATAGTATAGACTGTACCTTGGATTATTTTTAGGAGTTAAAAACTCTTTAAATGTGTACCTACTATATAATAAGTGCTCAAATATTAGCTCTGTTCTTACTCTTTTTGTTATTTTTACTTCTGCTTCTGCTTATGTAATATCTAAATAATTTTTTTTTTAAATCTAGTACCAAGCAGATGGAGTATTTCCTTCAGATTAAAAAATAATAACAGCTGACTGTGGTGGCACAGCCTTGTAATTCCAGCTGCTCAGGAGGATGAGGTAGGAAAGTCACAAATTCAAGGCAGGCCTGAACAAATTAGCAAGACCTTGTCTCAAAATTTCATGAAAGGTCTGAATGTACCTTTTATGCCTGAATGCCTGTACACTAGGCATGAGGTCCTAGATTTGATTCCTGGTACTACCTAAAAAGGGGGGGAGGGTACAAATTTAGTCTATATACCAATATGTATGTAGTTACACAAATTTTTTGAAACAAGATCTTACCAGGTTGCCCAGACTGGCTTCAAATTTGCAATCTGGCTGTCGTGGCCTCTAGAGATCGGGATTACATGCGTACACCACCATGCCCAGCCTAAAAAGTATTTTTTGAACATAGCATATAAATGGTGCTTACTGTGTTTTTTCAGCTTGACTTTAAACTTAACATTTTATTTTTGATATGTACTGATGTTAAAACTGCAGCTTTGGATCATTTTTAAAATGTCTTTCCTTTTAAGGAAGTATGTTATTTTTCAGAGATACAGATAAGTAGGAAATAACAAATATCCATGTAGTCACAACCTAAATACCCTAAAGTCTTAACATTATTTCAAATATTTCTGTAGATATCTGTATCTGGTAAACAAGATTCAACTGATACTTCCTTCATTCCCTTCCATATTCTTCTCCCATCTCTGTTCTCAGATTTAACTCTTCTCATAAACATATTTATCATTCTCCCAAATGTTTTATACTGTTACTAAATATCTGTATCCATAAAACTTGTAGTGTTGGAGATATAAAAAACTGCATGTAAATGGGGTCATTCTATATCTTGCTTTTTTCACTCAGTTTTGCTTATAAGATGACACATTGCTTTGTTTTTTTGTTTTTGTTTTTGTTTTTTGACACCAGGGATCAAACTCAGGACCTTGTGCTTCTCAGGCAGATACTTACACCATTTAGCTATCTTCACCAGCCTGGAGGCAGCACATTTTGATCTCTATCCTGCTAAATTGTTCTTGTTAGCTGGAGTAGTATGCTGTTATGAAAAAGTGCTGCATTTTATTCAGTCATTTTTTTATCAATGAGTATATAGTTTTTTCTGTCATTTTGCAGTGACTATTCTGGTAATACTTGTTTTTCTTGTGTACAAGTTTACATGAATTGTTCACCAGAAGTGGAATTACTGCAATGTAAGATGTAGGCATCTTCAAAGTAATACTTTAACTTATATTTACACCGGAATATGAGTTTCCTTCTTTTTCTTCCCCCTGTTGGTATTTCCAGACTTAAGTTTTTGCCAGCCTTTGAAATGGTATCTCAGTGCTTTAGTAATGTACATTTCCTTTCTCACTAATAAGATTAAATGTTAGGCCAGATAGCTCAGTTGACTAAAGCACCTGCTTAGGCAGAATGCGGGGCTGGTGTTGAGACTGGGTATGGTGGTGCACGCCTGTAATTGCAGCACTTGGGAGGCTGAAAACAGGATGATCACTACGAGTCAGATCTATGTAGTGAGACCCTATACTAAATACATTTTAAAAAATTGAATGTTTTCATACATTTTTTGGCACTTTTGGAGCTTTCTTTGTGACTTGCCTCAGTGTCAACTTTGTGCATTGCTGTGTTATTTGCTCTTTGCTGCAGTTGGGGCTGTATTGTTGGTATTTGTCAGTTATTTGTATTGTAGATATCCCTTGCTTATACTTTGTGCTTTCTTTTATGTTTTAAGAACTCTTCTGTGCTTCTTAAGATCATGAAAGTCATCTGCCATGTTTTTTCTAGCACTTTTTATAGTTTGCTGTTAGATTCATATTTGTAATCCTTTGAAGTCTTTTGGTCTGTTATAAAGAACATAATTATATTTTTCCTGTGTAAGTAAGCAGTGTTCTTTCTGCACTGTTGTTAGTCATGATACAACCTCTGTCAGGTGCAAAGTTTGATTTTTAAGGTTTTTGTTTCATTGATCCATTTGTTTAACCATGTGTCAGTTGTACATTTCTTTGAACTTACTGTTCTTCAAAACTATTTTAGTTCCTCTGGCACTTTGCTCTTGTATATGAATTTTAAAACCAATTTCCTATAAAAAATACTATTGGGATCTTGATTGAAGTTGCTTTTGATTTGTAAATGAATGGGGAGATATTGCCATCTTTCCAATCCTGAATTTTAGTACTTTTTTTGTTTATGTTTTCATTCCTTCATTTGCTTCTAGATACCTTACAGTTTTGTTATGAGTGGGATGTTATTGCTATTGTATTTATTTATTTATTTATTTATTTATTTATTTTTGTCTTTTTTTGAGACAGGGTCTCACTATGCAGTTCAGGCTGGCCTTAAGCTCACTTTGTAACTCAGGCTGGTCTCCAACTCACAACAATTCTCCTGCCTCAGCCTCCCGAGTGCTAGGATTACAGGCATGCGCCACCACGCCTGGCTTGCTATTGTATTTTAAATTCATTATTGCTGGTGTGTAAGAATTCCACCAGTGGATTTTTATATTATTATTATTATTTATTTATTTATTTATTTATTTTTTTGGTAGAACCAGGGATTGAATTTAGCTGAGCCATCTCCCTGTCCCTTACCAGTGGATTTGAGTATGTTGATCTTTGAACATCCTTACTGAACTTTTTTATTAATTGTAATTATGTATGGATTCTCTTAGATACTCTTTGTAAAAATCTTATTGTTTGCAAGTAAGGAAATTCCTCTCATTGGCTTTATAGTTTTTTTTTTTTTTTTAAGTTTAAAAAAACTTTATTTGGTACAGCGTCTCACCATGCAGCTTGGACTCCGTGACCCTCCTGTTTTCAGCCTCCCCAGCTCTGGGATCACTGCCATGTACACGATGGCCTTGAGTCAGTCCCTGGCTCAGTGCGCCGGGGGTGAGGCTGGTGTGGCACGCGTCGCCAGGGATCAAACTCTGGTCCTTCTGCTTGCCAAAGCAGTGACTTCATCCACCGAGCCATCTTGCTGCCCTTTGCTTTATTTATTTATTTTTTTTCAGAACCGGGGATTGAACTCAGGCCTTTGTGCTTGCCAGGGAAGCACTTATTCCACTGAGCCATCTCCCCGGCCCTTGCCCTTTGCTTTATAATCATTATTATTATTATTATTATTTTGTTTTATAATTCTTATATTTTATATAAGAGCTGTCTGCTTTTTCAGAGGGTAGGGACATCTTCCTGTAAAGCTTGTCCTAATATCTTTGAAGTAACAACACAAAAAGTTATGGAAGATAACTAGATTTTAAAAATTTTATTTGTTTCTCTAATAGTATTTTTCATTCTTTTGGGAACTTTTTGCTTAGTTGGAGGATCTGGCCTCATTTTTTTGTACAAAGGTTTTCCCAAACTTGATGCAATAGACATTTTTCACTGTGCTGCCTTTTGGTTTCTAACACTTGGGTACATTTGACTTCTTTATAAAGCATTTAAACAAAAAGCATTTAAACAGAAAGAAGTCAAATGGTTTACAGAGTCAGTTGATATAAGAGCAAACTGTGGCTTTCCTATACTCTAGCTCACTAACAAAGTATAAGGCCAGCTATTTGATATAGTAGGGCTAATTACTTGATTTTATTGTGTGTAGTCTAGTATGTTTGCATATGTACAGTAAATATCATGAAATTCAGCACTTTATAACCATTTTTAAATGTGTAGCTCTGAGTCGTGTTTATGTTGTGAGACTATTGCCACCGTCCATCTTTTTCATCTTCCCAAACTGTGATTGTGTCCATTAAGCAGTAGCTCTGTTCCTCCTCCTCTTCAGCAATCTCTGGTAGCCAGCACCCTGCTGTCTTTAGGAGTTTGATTACTCGAAGAGCCTCACATACATGAAATTATACAGTATTTGTGTTACTTTGTGATTTTTAAAACATTTACAATTTTATTTTAGTGGAATCTTATAGACTTGTGAAGTTAATATGCACCTTGATATTAAATTTTGAAGAGTAATAAATAATTGAACAAGATTGACTACGATTCAGCCTAAAGAGCACAGAGAGGTGCTGACCATAATTACTAAGGAGAGGTGCTTAAATATATTGAGCAGTGATGGAATGGCCTCCTTAGATTACTCAGACAGAGGAAACAGTGAGTTTATTTGATTAAAAAATGATGAGGTTGCTTTATAATTATTTCATATTAATGAAGATTTTAATATCTGAAATGCCAGTTTGTGAAATCTGTCACATCATTTCCAAATATCAATTTGACTGAATGCAAGGTGCATGTATATAAGTTTATAATTTAAAGAAAAATAGGCTGGTTATAAAGTATTTTAAAATCTTTAAAATGAATATTCTTGCTAAAGACAGTTTCACTTCCAAGATTTTATGACAACTTACTGGCTAGAACACTAATTTGTAATGTGCATTAAATATGTTTCAAGATAATATTTAGTGCTTAAATTCAGAATCAATTAAATATAATCTGATTACATGCAGAGTTGACTCTAGCTTGTTCAGGAGTGATGTAAGATGCAGTGAAATTCTTAGAATTTTTAAAATATTATTTTGGGGGTTAGGGTGGATGGTAATTGTAGAGCAGCCCTTGGAAGACACAGTGAAGAATTATGATCCAGAAACACAATAGCATTGCGTGGCAGTGCACAAAATGGGCCCTAATGTCTCCTGTCAGTTTCCTTCATTGAGACTCCGTCCTCCCTATTGTCTTATAAAACTAGTACAGTTCCAGGGGTTAGCCCACTCATCTAACGGGCATTCTTTTGCTTATTTTGGAGTAAGTTGCTTTTTAACTAAATAGTAGGAAAAAAATCATTTTGAGGCAGCAAGTCCACATTACTTTGTATACAGAATATTACACTCAATAAATCTTTGTAGAGGCAAAAAAATTATTTTGGGGAGTTTGTTTCTTGCTTTTTCTCTACTAGGTATTAAACTCAGAACCTTTATATTGAGCTACATTAACAGCCCGTTTTACAATTTTATTTTGAGACAGAGTCATGCTAAGTTTCCCAGGTTGGGCTCAAACTGTCCTGCTTCAGCCTTTCAGGGTGCTTGGGTTATAGGCCTGCGCCACCACACCTGTTCATATGTATTTTGTTTTTTAAATTAGTAATTTTCCAAATATTTTGGGTACCTTTTTCCCTTTAATAGTAATCCTTTGTTTATTTAAAGCCCCTTAATTGCGACTCAGTCTTACCTATTAATTGTCTTGTAAATTAATTGTGCATTAATGGGAGGTTACTCTCAAAGGTGGCTGAATCTAGTGTGTATGATGCGGGTATTAAGGCTATGTGATTAGTAATTGCTCCATGGGTTGCTTTGGCATAGTTCTGTCTACGATTAAGGGTTGAGTGCTACACCTGCCCTAGGGTAGGTAGCCTGCATACAACATAAGGAGTCTGATTTTTCCTCTTGATTATTTCTTTGGCTGTCTTCTACTTGAAATAAACTATTTTCTGCAAAGCCACCCTCCCTTGGAACCCACCAAATAAGGACTGAAACCTCTATAAACAGCCAAATAAACCTTTCCTCCTTTAACTTTGGGTATTGGATATTTTATATCAGCAATGAGAAGAGTAACTAAAATAGCTGCAGTTTTTAGTAGTTGATGTGTATAGAATGGCTTTTGAATATAGTTAATGCTGGTATAAAAATTAGACTTTAGGACTAGGGGTGTAATTCAGTGGTAGACAACCTGCCCAGCATGTGCAAGGCCCTAGGTTTGATCAACAGCACTGGAACAAGAAGAAAGAAGGCCTGAGCTCAGTACCCTACTGTTCAGGTTTATATTCTGGCTATATCATCAAAATTGCAGGAAATAATATGTTAAATACAACAGCTCCCTTATGAGTGGTATGGAAATTAAATGAGATAAATTTAAACCTCATCCTTGCATTCAGTAGTAGAGTTTTTTTGTTTAAACATTGATTTTCGGAGTTATGAAGTACTCCTTCATTTGCCTATTTTCTTTCAGCCATCTAATCCAATGCATTATGTCCCAAGGAATTTTGATACTAGAACTTTTGTTTCAGTAATAGAAAGATGTTACCACAGTACAAGCATCTTAGCTGAGTCTATCAAGTTCACAGCAGAGCCTTTTGTAGATTTCTAAAAATTATTTTTGTAGAAAAACAAACATTTTATTCTTCCAGACACACAAGGCAACCCATCTGTTGTTTATATAATTTCAATTTTTAAAAAAAATAGGAAAATAGCAGATTAACATTGTCTAATTTGTTATGATGTTAGCTATATTTTTCTGATTAGTGTTTCCCTTTACTGGGCAGTTCCAGAAAGAATCAGCATTATTTATGAAAGGACTATTAGTGAAATGGGTATATTTTATGCTTCTATCACTAGAGGTAATGAATAATTCTTCCATATAAATGCATTAGTGCCATTAACCTTTTGTTTTTGTTTTTGGGTACTAATTTTTCCCCAATACTAAAGATTGAGCCCTGGGCCTTTGCACCAAGTTACAGCCCCGACGCTTTTTTATTTTTTGGACAGGGTCTTGCTGAATTACTACAAGTTTTCTCAGCATAGTACACAGTGTCTGATACTTCAGGAGAAGAGACTTCATTTGACTGTGTTTTAGTCAGGCCCTGGTTAGCCACCTCTGATACAGAAACATCAAGAAGGGTGTAGAGGAGCACAGAGTTCACCATGGCTAGGAAGCAGAGCCAGTGAGTGCAGGCAGACAGAAAGGGCCCAAGACCAGATACAGACCTCAAGGTCACCCCTGCTTGACCCACCAAGGTGTGCCTGGAAGTGTGCTTCACTGAGCCCCTGGCAGCCCCCAAGCTCATATTGACAGTCTGTTTTAAATGTTAAAATTGTGAAGGTGCCCTCGCTGAGCTTGAACTTAGAGTTCTTCTGCCTCAGCAACTCAGTGAATATAGAAGTGTACCACCATGCCCATCTTGAATCTTTAAAATGGTAAATATCCTGCCTATAATTTCCTAGGACCAAATTAATTATTCTTCAAAATAAAGAGTTAAAGGTCCCTGAAATAATATTATAAATCTCTTGTTTTACAGAAAAATATTACAAAATATTGTAGAAACAGAATTTTAGGGCTGGCCAAATAGCTCAGTGGATTAAGGCACCTGCAAGCAGGTGCAGGGGCTGGGGGTTCAATCTCAAGCCTGCCATGCCGGCCCCACCTCTGGGGCACACTGATACAGCACGTGAGACTGGGCGTGGTGGCATGTGCCTGTAATCCCAGTTCTTGGGAGGCTGTAAACAGACAGATCACTACCAGTCTGATCTAGTAGTGAGACCCTGAATACCCTCTAGACCCTTCCCTAAAATACAAAAAAAGAAAAGAAAGAAAAGAAACAGAATTTTATAGCTGGTGTGGTGGCGCATAACTACAATTCCAGCACTTGGGAGACTGAGGTAGGAGGAGCACTAGAAGTTCAAGGACAGCCCAGGCTACATAGTGAGTGTGACTAGCCTGAACTGCATAGCAAGATCCTGTCTGAAAAAAAAGTAATAATTTTAAAGGCATTTGTAAAAACTATTAACACTTTTATAAGGTTAAAAAATACTGTCAAATGCTAGTTTTGGAGAAATACATTGATGAATAGAAGTTGTTACTATTCTGGCCTCTGTTAAACAGAATTGCCCCTACCATGTGTTCATTTGTCTTAACTGCAACATACCTAGTGTATAAGAAGCTTTATGTTTTTAGGAAAAAATCAGCTGTACCTGGCATGATCTGCATCGGGGTACAGTCAGTGTTCCGTAGAGTCAGACAGTAAATGTCTTAAGCTTTGCAGGCCATCTAGGTTTTGTTGCAGTTGCTCAGCTCTGCTGCTGTACTGCAAAAGTAGGCAGAAACAATAAATTAAAAAAGCAAGTAGGGACCAGCAAGATAGCTCAGCGGTCTAAAACACCTGCTTACGCAACCTTAGGCAGGTGAAGGGGATTGCAGTTTGATCCCCGGCACCACATGCCATGCCAGCCCCACCCTGAGGGCGGGCTGAACCAATAATTAAATACATGTTCCAATAAGCAAAACTTTTATTTGCTGACCAAGCATTGGAAAGATTTGGACTCCAAGCTGTTGTTTCCAAGCCCCTAATCTATATCAAGCATTATTGTATATCACCTTTGATGATTCTTTTCCTAACAGTGGTAGGTGTCCTATGGAATTTTTTTGTCTCATATAAATTGTCACTGTTGCATTCCCATTACTGCTTTGGAGGGCTATTTTATTCTGTATTTTATGATAGTAAGGATATTTTTTTTTTTTTTTTTTTTTGCCAAACCGGGGATTGAATTCAGGCCCTTGCACTTTCTAGGGAAGCCCTTACTTATTCCACTGATCCATCTCCCCGGCGATAGTAAGGATATTTAAAAAAAAATCTAGTACTATTATATCACCATAGTAATAAAAGTAACCTCTAGTATACCACTTTAAAGAACATGTCACTAAAATATAAATTCATACCAACTTAAGGAAAGAATTTCAATAGCGCAGTATCATAAGTTAGATTTTACTTCTATTTACAAATTGGAAAGCTTAGTCTGACATACAGTTTATTCAGTTGTATAATGAGTAGTAAAGCTGGGATATGAACTATCTAGTTCCAAAGCTTGCAGTTGTAATATCAATTTAAATTTCTTTTGATGCAGAAATACTGATAGGTTTATTTGGAGAAACATTTTATGGTTGTGAATATAGCTGTATTTTTTATAATCTTTAGTTTATAATTTCTTCAGCTTTGAAACTGTAGGTGATTGGATTGAATAGTTTCTAAAACTCTTCTCAATTATAATTTAATTTACTTTTTTATTTTTTTTTTTGGCGTAACCGGGGATTGAACCCAGGCCCTTGCCCTTGCCAGGCAAGCTCTTATTCTACTGAGCCATCTCTCGGGCCCTCAATTTTAATTTTAAGTGAATCTAGAAACTTTTCCTGTGTCACAATTTATTTTTCCTTTCTTTTATACTCTTTCATTAATACAAGACCATTTATTATCTGTCCACTATTTTGGCATAGTGATGGTTGCTAAGGACTCAGGGATGAGTAAAGTCTGGCTCTTACCTTGAAGAAATCTGTAGCCTAGGAAGACAATAAATATAGGAGTTAGTGAGTCTGACTAAAGCACAATTATTTTTAATTTTTCATTGTTTTTTATTCCTTCAAAAATATAGGGAAACAACTTAAAAGGACATAGTGTTGATTTGCTATATAGCTAAAACTAGAATTGTTTAGTAAGTATGATACAAAAATTAATTTAGAACAGTGCATTTGCTTTTCCTAATGAAAATTCTTAGGCAAGTTAAAATATGTCTTTGTACATGTTGAATAGGAAAAATTTCTGACAGGTATTAGTTTAGAAGTAATCAGCCAGGTATGATGGTGCACACCTTTAATCCCAGTCCTGGAAGACTACCATAGGAGGATTATGAGTTCAAGCACAGCATGGATAAATGAACAAGACCCTACCTCAAAATTTAACAAAAAGAGGCAGGAGTGGGTAGCATGGGATGTAAGTCAATGTGAAGATCTTTGGTTCAATCCCTAGTACTACCCATCACCGTAAAATAACCAGGTAAATACTTCAGTTTTCAGACAAAAATGCCACATTATCTACCTTAAAATAAAATACAGTATTTTAATCCTAAAGAAAACTACAGAGGGGAAAAAAAAAAGATAAAGGGGCCGGGAAATGGCTCATTAGAATAAACGCTTCCCTGGCAAGCACAAGGGCCTGAGTTCAATCCCCAGTTCTGCCAAAAAAAAAATAAAAATAAAAGAAAACTACAGGAAGTACATAAATAAATAATGTGCTAGAAGTAACATTCAAAATAGCCTTTTGTGGGGTATTAAGGATCAAACTCAGGACCTTATGCTTGCAGGCAGCCCTCCAATAGAGCATTTTTGTATGCAAATACACATTCTTTTTGAGTTTACATTCATTTTTTGCATGCCTAATTGAAAGAGAATGATGGCTGCAAATCTGAGGCTCCAGTCCTTAACTATTGTTTGTCACTTATTTGGAATGATTGTGTATCTCTCTGTCTAGAAGATTTGTCCTACATCTATTTCTGGCCCTTGTCTGAAGCTTACACTGTAATTGGGTGGAGAAAGTATATGAAAATCTAAAAATGTTAAGCTTTTTCCTTAAGGCCTAAAGCAGAGCCTCATAAGCTATCCACTGCATGCCTTCTTTCTCCCAGCCTGTACTACACATTCTAGTAGAAGGGACACAATACGGAGGAAGGCAACATTTAGAATTTTCTCCCAGTTCTTTACATTTCTTTTCCTCTTTCCATAAAATGTCCATCTGTTGGTGCAGCAGCTTATTTGTCTTCTTGAGAACACAGTTTTGACCTTTACTCCTGTCAGAACACCTGATTACTAGAAATGGAACCGAGAGGCAAGACTCAGATCAGAGACTGCTATAAACAAATACCAGTTATATACATAATAACTGACTTTCCAAATTAGCTGGCTTGCTGATTTAGAAATACTTCTCAAGCCCTCTATAAAATAAACTGATAATAAATGCAAGCAGATGCTTTGTGTAGATGGCAAATTTCTGGAAAAATATCCATACTTCTGTTCCCACCAGTAAAATTTATGTATTAATAGTTGATTGTGTATATTTTAAGAATAGTTTATGATAGTATAGTGTGTCAACAACATACAGAATTGAATTAAATATTAGGCTAATAGACACTGAAAGGGAAAGCAGTGTTTTTATGGAAACTAAGTTGTTTTGGATACACTTGATAAAGCCATATTGTTTAGAAAAAAGATTGTTGGTGAAGTTGATATGAGCAAGATAAATTGTCAAATCAGCTAGACTGGGTGTTGTGACACACCTGTAATTCCAGCTGCTTGTGAAGCGGAGGCAGGATGATTGTAATTTCAAAGCCAGCCTGGTCAATTTAGTAATATCTCTTATACTTCAGAACAAAATTTAAAAGGACCAGAGGGAGGGAGGAGTGTAGCTTACTGTTAGGTCATGAGGCCCCGAATTTAGTCCTAGTCTTGGGGGTGTGATTGGATTGAGAGTTTTCTTTTCTTTTGTTCTCTTCTTTTTAATTTTTAACTTTTTATTATCTTTATTTTTAACTCATTAACTTTATTGAAAATCAATAATTATATAGCAAAAAATATATATCAAATTAAAAATTGTAGATAAATATCGAAATATGAAAGATAAGATGTAGACAGTGAATTTTAAAGAAATATTTCTGAAATGAATACATAACATGAAATTAATAATAGATTGCACATTGTAAAAAAATTATTTACAAACCTAAATGAATATAACAATAAAAATTGTCTAAAATAAAAATGAAAGAATTTACAGATCAATCATATAATAGTTCACTCTGTGCCGAAATCAAGAAACTTATATTCATTTAATTAGAATTCTCAAAGTAAAAGTGGGTAGGCGACAAATATTTAAAGATTTAAAATTTCTGAATTTAGTTAAAATTATAGCATCCCATTTCCAAGAGAAATGAACCGTTTGCACAAGAACTATGAATAAAATCAGGTAATGTCAAGATACACAAAAAAGAAATTGTCCAAAACTAATTGTAGGGCCAGGGAGATGGCTCAGTAGAATAAGTGCTTCCCTGGCAAGTGCAAGGGCCTGAGTTCAATCCCCATTTCTGCCACAAAAAAAAAAAAACAAAAAAACCCCACCAAAAAAGCTAATTGTAAAGAAAAAAATTCAAGCATATACACAGAAAAATATATTAGCTATAAAAGAAAAAAATTAAATAGCATTTTATTCCACATTAGAAAAAGGGGCAGGGGAGATAAGATAGCTCAGTAGAATAAGCAGTTGCCTGGCACGTGTAAGGGACTGAGTTTAATCTCCCTTTCCACCAAAAAAATAAAAAAGAACAAATGGGTAAAAAACAAGCCTTATTTATTCAAAGGACTGAAAAAGAAAAGAAAAATCTGTCCTTATTGAGTTTTATACTTGGCAAACATACCTTTGAAAACTAAAAGTAAAATATTTTCCAGTTATACAAACTTGAAATATTCTAATACCTCCAGATGTGGCATATAGAAAATAACAAAGACCATAATCCAGAAGGCAAGAGAATTTGCATATAGAAAATAACAAAGACCATAATCCAGAAGGCAAGAGAAGTTGCTGTATAGTCCTGGATAAAGAATAGAGAGCTTACCATAAATGGTAGTTATGCAGGACTATGTAAAATATATTAGATGAACCCATTTGAAAGGTCATTAAAGATTTCCACAAAACAGTATCTTATGTTAAGATATAATATATATATCTATATACGTGTGTGTGTGTCTAAAAGATAAGGAAAAACTAATATATAGTCAATGGAAAATGGAGGGGCCAGGTAGATAGCTCAGTAGAATAAGCACTTGCCTGGAAAGTGTAGTGTCCTGAGTTCAATCTCCAGTACTGCAAAAAAGAAAAGAAAATGGAAATATACTTTTTAAAGTTTCTAATACTAGGAGAAAATATCATACCATGTCTTATAAGTAGATTGTAAGTCAAAGATACAATATAAATCATAAAAATAAAATTAAGTATTTCAAGACAATATTCAAAAATTAAAATTGTGAGTTGAATTAAGAGGCCAGAATGTAGCGTATCGTATGTACTAATTTGTGATCAATTCATAGTACTCACACAGTAGTTGAATAGGTTAATATATACAAAAATATCAAGTAAAAAGTTTTCATGTTAGTAAAGAATTACTAAGAATAAAACATAACAAATACTGGAATGGCAAATATATGAGTAGCACTTCTGACAGCTTGGAATAGGATATCACACAAAGTTCTAGTATGTGGTGGACATGGACAGTGTCCGTCATGTTTACCAGTGGCCAGGTGTCACTTGTGGGACTGAGCTACTATTTCCTTAGTATCCACCCTATAGACCCGGACAGAATCATGACCCATTGGGTGTAGGAGAAGTCCATTTGTAGAGTATGCTGATGGAAATATTTTGCTGCTGTATACAAAAGAATAATTGGAAAGACTGCTGTTGTGTACCTCTTTTTCTACTGTGTTTAATTGTTTGCCCTATTTGGTGGGTTCTTTCCATTCTCATTCATGGAGCTGTCATTTTGATCCCTCTCTAGAATAACTTTCAGTAGTCTGTGTAAGTTTGGCTGTTTCATCATGAAATTCTTTAGTTGTTCTTTGTCATGGAAGTGTTTCACTTCTCCATTAAACTTGAAAAACTTTTGTAGGGTATATCAGTCTGGGTTGGAATTTATTTTCTTGTAAGACTTGTACTTTGCTCCATGCTCTTCTTGACTTGATGGTTTATGAAGAGAAATCTGCTGTTATTCTGATGGATTTTCCTTTAAATGTGATCTGTTTCTTTTCTCTACCAGCTTTTAGTGTACTGTTCCTGTGCTGAATTTCTGGGATATTGATTATTATGTCTGGGTGTGGTTTTAATTGGGTTGATGTTATTTGGAGTTCCATGTGCTTCGGTTCCCTGAAAGTCAGGTTGTTTTCCCATACTTGGTTCTGCTATTCTATTATTTTGCCCACATTCTTTTTATATCATTTGTATTGACTCCTGGGGAGCCTGCCAATTAGCTCAATTGTTTAGGTGCCTGCTTACACCAATGCAGTCAGACACAGGATACTGTGGTTCAATCTGGGCCTGCCCTTAAGGGAGCTTGAGCCAGCCCCCCCCCCAAAAAAAATACTTATATTGACTCCTTCTTTCTCATTAATGTCTATTAGTTTTATGTTCATCTTTGCATCATCTTACAGGGGTTGAATTATTTTTTCCTGTATCCTAGTTGTTTTTGAAAAACCTTTTCTGAAATACTATTGTCACTCATTCAAATGGTTTTGCCAGCTTGTGATTGAGGTTTTAATTTTCTGTATATCACTTTGAATCTGCTTCATGCATTCTCTCTCTTTCCTATATTGCTCATTCAAGGATTCCATAATTTTTCTATTCTCTATTTTTTTAATCAGTGTCTTTAGAAGCATTCAGCATGTTTTTCATTATAGTTATTTCTTTTTTTACTTCAGAAATTATTTTTTGTCTGATTTCCTCTGTACCTTTCTGCAGTTGTTTCTTTACTTCAGATGCTATTATTTCAGAGACTTCAGATAATTTCTTGTATGCTATTGTCTCCTGCGTTTGTTCTGGATGGGCTTGGGGCCTGAGTATGTATTTTGCTTCTTCTCTTTGTCATTTTGTATAGCACTGTCTTTTGACTTTTGGTGTAGAGCTTTTGTATAGTTATTACCTTACCACCAGGTCCGAATCTACCAAGTTCAAACTTGTCCAGGGGAGGGGGTGGCTTGGGTCTGGCTTCTGTGCTCTGCTTCTTCCTGCTGCAGTCCTTAGAAGTGAACCCGCTGTGCCACTCCAGCAAGATGTTCTGCTCCTGCATCAGCTGGGTGTGTCTTGCCTCTAGCCTCTTTACAGGGAGTTCTGCCGCAGGTTTTTTTTTTTTTTTTTTGTCTTTTTGAGACAGGGTCTCACTATGCAGTTCAGGCTGACCTTAAGCTCACTTTGTAGCTCAGGCTGGTCTCGAACTCACAACAATCCTCCTGCCTCAGCCTCCCGAGTGCTGGGATTACAGGCCTGGTTAGTACTTGGATGGGAGACTGCCGCAGGGTTTTACACTAAGCCTGTCCGATGGAGGAAGTTCCACACATAGGCCTGGCCTGGGCACTGGCTGGAATGAGGATCCAGTGGGCTGGTGGGCTGCTCCACTCACTTTTTGTCCTTTTGAGTCAGGTTCTTGCTGTGTGTTCAAGATGGCCTTCAGCTCACTTTGGACACAAGGCTGGCCTCAAGCTCACAATGGTTCTCCTGCTTGAGCCTCCCAAAATCTGCGATTACAGGTGTGCGCTGCCCATACCTGACTGGGTTCAGGGAATTCTAAAAATCTAGGATTTTACATTTAGACTGCTTTAGATAAATTTGAGTTTTCTTAACTTTAAAGTAATCTAATTTGAATCATAGACCTTGATATGGGAAAATACTGTAATACTATCTGGCATATCCTGCCCTTTGGATGTTGAGTGTCCACCAAAGACTCATAGTAAATAAGGCTTGGCTGTTCACCTGTGGCACTAATGAGAGGAGGTAGAAGCTTAAAAAAAAAGAAGGTAGGTTGTTAGAGGCATGTCATTGGAAAGTATATTAGACCCTGGTGTGTCTCTGTCCCTGTCTTTGTCTCTGTTTCTCCCTCTTCCCTCTTCTCCTTATCTATCCCATCCCTTCCTATTCCCTTTCCCTCTTTCCCTCCTTTTTCCTCTGTCTCTCTGTCTCTCCATCCTACTATTTTTCAACCAAAATGCAGTGAGCAGTCTCCACCCAACATTTCCACCACAGTCCCAAAGCAACAGGGCCGAATAACCATAGACGGAAACCTCTGAAACTGCGTGCCAAAAGAAACCAACCTGCCTGTCCTCCTACTTTTCCTCCCTCCTTTCTTGCTTTTGTTTTTTATAGTACTGGAGATGAACCCAGGGTCTCCACATGAAGCTACATTGCTAGCCCCTTATTTTTGAGACAGGGTCATGCTAAATTCTTGGCTTAAACTTGGATTCCTTCAACCTAATACTCCCAGAGTTGTTGTTCAATTACAGGAGTGCACCACCATACCTGGTGCTTCCTACTTTTAAGTTTATTATCTCAGATGTTTTTTGACAGTTATGGAAAGATGACTAACAAATATACATTCTTACATAAACGCAATTAAATAAAAGGCTTAGATTTGTGTCAGACAATTAGCAAGTTAAAATATATTGTGATTTCTGGGTACTTTTTTTTTTTAATCATTTGTTTAGTCATCTCCACTATGAAATCTTTCACTTTTATCTCCTTAGATGATTCATCTATAGTCTGTCATGACTTTTATAAACTGTTTAGATCATTGACTTAACTAATACTTTGTAAACTTACTGACACACTAACAAGTTTGCCCCACAATAGAAAGTTGGAGACATACTCACGTGTCTCCCTTACAGAAATGATTTCTCATGATGTCTTTGTAAGCACCAACAGTTAAGGTCTGAGTTACTTAGAAACTCTGGGAAGACAGTTTCAGACATCATGGGTGTAACATGATGTAGGGAAATGTTCCAAAAATCCCCCACTTCAAAAGTGATCTGGAGCCAGCACCCTAAGGAGCTGGGACTGCTTACATGGCTGGAGCACAATAAAAATACATCTATTTTTTGGTGAAACAGGAAGCACTTTTAAAGACAGAATATCTAAAGAAGACCAACAGAATGCCCACTCTCTTCTAAATGAGTCAGAAAACAGAATAATACCTTTAAAATGTTGAAACAAATTTACTTTTCATTTAAAATTTTGAAGCTTGCAAAAGAATTATGGCTGGCATGGCAGTTCACTGCCAGGTTTTCCTGCAAAAGATCTGCTCAGATTCAGGCTCTGTGGTCAGCAGACACCTGGACTACAGAAACCTATGCTGTGCTATCTGAGGCTGTGTTTCCCTGGCAGCCTGCATCCAATGATTGTTCAGTGGACTGGAAAGGCCTGGACATTTTACCCTGACATAGGACATTGAGAAGGTTATTTTTTGCTCAGAGCTCTTCACTGGTGTGGTAGTCTTTCTGATCGGACTGTTCAGATCATTGACTTAACTAATACTTTGTAAACTTACTGACACGCTAACAAGTAGAAGCTGTTGCTTCTAAGACTAATGTTGCTTCCTCCCCTTCAGAGGTGACTCCCTAATGAACATCTTGTACCCAGCACTTCTCTGCACCTCCTGGGAAACCCAGTGTTATTCTTAAAAATAAAGATTCAAGTAAAACAATTTCGACGTAAGCAAAAACTGAGCTCAGTGGCATAAGTGCCTAGCAAGCACAAGGGCCTGAGTTCCATCACCAGTACTGCAAAAACAACTAAACTGAGTGTACCACTAAGAGACTTGTTCTAAATGAACTTCTAAAGGTTATGTTTCAAGAAGAATCAGAATGATCTCAGATATAAGAGATACAAGAAGAAATAATGAAGGAATAAAACTAATATATATATAACAGCTAATGAAATATGGCTATTTGATATTTGTTCCAATAAAGTATTTTGGTGGCTTAAAAATGCATTCAAAGTCCAGTAGAATAAAAAAGAGAAAAATATAACTGCTCACAGCAGTGAGTCACATCCGAATGATGGTTAACTGATGGTGATGTAGAACTCACAGGTGGTCCCTTTCTTTATTTAGATTTAGGTACTTTTTCTGCTGATTATATTTTTTGTTTTACTTTGTTTTTATTAGTATGTATTTTTCATGCATATTGATGTAATTATGTTTTTTAATGATGTTTTAAATAGGTGTAATATCTTAGCACAACCAAAGAATATTAGAAAATGTAGATGGTGAAAAGTGTCAGCTCCTTGACACATTCTTCAGATTCTCCATTTCCATGTGACTGGTAGCCAAACATGTGACTTCCATACTTTATTCCCTAAGATTGTTTTAGGAATGAAACTATACTTAAAAGTATAGCACACAGTGGGAGGTTACTAACTGTTATAGGTGGCCCCCCAAAGCCTTCTGCAGTCCTGGGGTGGCTTCTGGAGTTTGTGATAGATTACTGTGGGTGTGGGTGCTGCACCTGCCTGGGCAGGTGATTTGCATTACAGTGTAAGGTGGGACGAGAAGCTGAGAGGCCGGGCCAGGCCGCTTGAGAAGCCGGGCCGCTTGAGCTGCTGCCTCTCCTTTTGTGCTCTTGCTCTTTGCTGCTGCCATGAAAGGTTGTCCTCTGCCTTGTGCCTCTCTGCCTTGGAGCCAGCTGAGTGTGGACTGAAACCTCCAGTAACTGTGAGCTAAATAAACCTTTCCTTCCTTCCTTCATTTTGGGTGTCAGGTATTTGTCCCAGCAATGAGAGAAGAGTAAGACACTAATAATTTTCTTCTTTCTGTAAGCAGTTTGTAACATTCAAATGCAGAAAGGACAGTTAGCTATGTATTTTGCTGCTGAATATTGTAACTTTTGCTTGATACCTGTAGTCACAAATTATGCCCATGAAACTATAGTTCATGTCTTGGGAAATGTGCTGGAGTTTGACCCAGGGCCACAACTGACCTGCTATGTGAGTGTTTTAGATTGGTTTGGTGCTGGGAGTTGAATCAGGTTCTCCCCAAATTGTCTGACCAGGGGTTGAATTCACAGTCGTCCTGATTCAGCCTCCCAAAGTGGTGGTCATCCCAGAGGCAGTGTTCCCACACCTGGCCCATGTTGTATTGCTAATGAAGATTAGCATTCTTTATGCACATCAGGATTAAGCATAAATCTATAGGGTTTTTAATGATCTTTCCCATCTAATGTTGCATCCATTATTATATAGTATTATGTAAAAATGTATTTAGTACAGCATCTACAGGGTCTCACTACACAAAGCAGACTTGTAGGATCCTTCTGTTTTCAATCTCCCTAGTGCTGGGATTATACGCCACCATTCCCAGCCTTGATCCTGTCTCAGTGTGTCTCCGAGTTGGGGCCGGCACAGCACTCTGGGGATCGAACCCCAGTACACATTAGTCTGCTGAGCTACCTGGCCAGCCCTATTATATAGTATATGTATGCAGTATATTTTTCCATATTCTTGTTATAAGACGTAAAGTGACATTAAATTATGATCAGAACCCATATCTGGTACAATTTGGATGAACATTCAAGATGCTTTCTTTGGCTTAAACAAATACTAAATAACTTTTGAATAAATTTCTGTCTTATTTTTATTTGATACAGGTTTCCACGATGCATTTCAGACTTGTATTGATCCTACCATCTCAGCCCCCTCAGTGCTGGGATTATAGGTGTGCACTCCCATGTTTTTGTTTTGGGGCCTGTATGGCACGCATGGTTCCTTGCAGTTTACTCACCAGGCTGTTTTCTGATCTCTTTGTCTGTCCATCCCTACATGCAGTACCGAGGATCAAACTCCAGACCTTGTGCTTGCCAGGCTGACACTTATGCTGACGCGCTGTCTCTCCAGCCTGAAATTGATATTTTATAATGCCAACAAAGCAAAGGATTTAGAGAACAGAATTGAGATAGCTATGTTATTTCTAAATTCTTTAGTGAATTCTGGTTTTAAGCCTTTTCATACCTAATTTACAAGTTTTCTGTAAGATTAATTAATAGGAACACTGTACCACAGTGTTATGATAAATCCTTGAGAAATATTCTGAAGTGACTTCTCTGAGCACTTGTGCTATGTATTAAGCAGTTCCTTCCACATCAGGCAGGCTGTACTTTACATCCTTGCAGTTTACTCACCAGGCTGTTTTCTGATCTCTTTGTCTGTCCAGTCTCCTTCAGATGGTTATGTCTCTGAATAATGTGATTAAATTTTTTTCAGTCTTCATGCTTTATTTTTTATTTACTTAACAATTAACAGTTATACAGCAGTCATTGATGAAATTAGAATTGTTTAACTTTCACTACCATTAGCCACTGTTAAATTTATAATTATTTTGAGATGGTAGTCTTTGTTTAAGGAAAAATAATATTATTTGTGAAATATTTGAAATGTGGAATTATGTTTCTTTCTTTTCTAGTGATTGAAAGAAAACCTGGGAATTGAAATTCTGGCTCTACTTTTTTTCTAGTGTTACATTAAATTGAAGGACCGGAGATAATAGAATATAAATTTAGATACAAAAGAAAAGAAAGCTACATATATAGCTAAAGGAAGAAATTACTATTTATCCTACTACTGCTTTAATTGAAAGCCTTTGCTTCTCTGAGAGAAACAGAGTATACTGTGACTATAGGAGCTTTAAAACTTCTTTTTTTGCACATATATTTTTCTTTTTCTTCTCTCTTTAAAAAAGAGAGGGCAGGGGAGATGGCTCAGTAGAATAAGTGCTTCCCTGGCAAGTGCAAGGGCTTGAGTTCAGTCCCCAGCTCCGCCAAAAAAATAAAATAAAATAAATAAGTAAAATTCAGAAAAGTGAGAGAAAATATAAAATATTATGTTTCTGACATACAGATAATGTAGTGTAAAGAATGATACATTTAATTCTAATCAATCTAGTACTCAGTAAATAGCACACTAGTAAAACCCTCAGTTACCCCCTCTGTGATCACATCTCCTTTCTATGATTATACAGAATTTAGTGCTTTTGTGTATTTACTTACACATTTGCACATATATATTCCTAAGCAAATAAAATCGAAGTTTCTCTAGTTTCGAAGCTGTATTTTCTGCAGCTTGCCTTTGTCATTCATTAGTTGTGAGATTTGCCTATAGCAGTGATGAGCCTTTAGGGCTTTCCTTGATGACAAACAGCTCGTTGCTGTGCCGTTCAGGCCATGGGTTCACCACTGCTGGTCTATCATAATATATATATGTGTTGCTTTGCTTGTTTCTCTGTTTAGTATTTTACTGTATGAAAATATCACATTCTTAACAGATGTTTAATTTGTTTCTCCTTTTTCCTCCATTATAAATAATGCTGCTGTGAATATTCTTGTGTATCCTTGTGAATTTCTTTGAAGTTTTTCCAATTTTAAATTCCATTCCTATTTTTAGGAATTTAGGGGATGATAAGTTATATGACTCTTCTGCTTTGCCAGATGTTGCTCACTGCTTTTCGAAGTGGTTATCCATATAGAATCCCACACAAAACTATAGAGAATTATTGTTTCCATATTGCACCATCACTCAGTAGCTTAATTTTGCTAGTCTTATTGACAGCCTTCATTGCTTTTTTTTTTTTTTGTGGAACCAGGGATTGAACTCAGTCTCTTGTGCTTGCCAGGGAAGCTCTTATTCCACTGTGCCATCTCCCCAGCCCCCCCCCCTTTTTTTTTGAGATAGGATCTTGCTATGCAGTTCAAGTGCTGGAATTACAGGTTTATTGTTATTTTAATTCACGTTTCTCTGATTACTACTGAGAGTCAGTTTCTTATATTCATTAGCTTTTCAGACCTTCTCCTCAGTGAATTCCTTGTTTACTTGTAAACAGAAATATACACGCATGTATTCTGAGTTATAATTCTTTCCCAGTTTCATGCATTATAGATTATCTAATTCAGTTTTTCACTTTTTTAATGTTGTCCTTTGATAAGCACATATTTATATTTAAGTGTATAATTTGTTATTTACTATGTCTTTTTAAAATTAATTTTTAAGAAATCTGTACCTAGGGTCCTAAAAATATATATTTTTTAGCAGTCTCAAAGGTTTGCTTCTTAGGTTTGGGTTTTCAGTCTATAGAATTTATATCTCATGTGAGGGAGGTTCCATTTTTCAAGTACATTAAGTAATAACTTTATCGCTAGCCCAGTTTTCCACTGATGTGCAGTGATGCCTCTGTCACCCCACAGGTCAGGCTTGCGTGTGTGGAGCCTGTCTGCACTTCTATTTCATGGCCTATCTTCTCGTCTCTTCTGACATACTGTCCTTCTCACTTTAACAGTAATGCCGGTGTTTGGGTTTGGTAGGGTAACTTTTCAAAGCATAATACAAGTAAAGACTATAAAGCAATATAAGACAATATAATTAAAAAGTAAAAAAATAAAATAAAAAAGGAAGAATTGAAAACCTCTACTCTGGAACTGGTCAGTAGTCCATTTTTATGAGGGATTTATATGACCATCGGCTTGAAGTAATTCAACATTGTGTAATGAATGTATTAAAAAGGTGAACCTAATGCAATATGTGTCTCCGTTAGTGAGGTATAGATTATACACGATAAGGAAAGAAGCCAAGTACTCTTGCCAGCTGGATTTAAAACTACGGTCTCAGAAGCAAGAACTGATTACATCACCAAATAACTATAAATATTCCTTAGGTGATTTTCTTCTGTAAGTCTTTTTTTCTTCCTTAGGATGTGTAATTGTTTAAGTAATTTAAAAGGAATTTAAGTCCCAGGGTCTTTGATGGGTTATGGGTCTAAATAGAAAAACAAAATGTGGGTCAGTATTTTCTGTATGATGGTTGAAGAAAGCCATACTGCAATTTGTGCTTAAAATGAAAGTGGCATTAGTGGAGATCAGTTGTTCAGAGGCTACCGAGTGTAGGCTGTTTATAGCTAGTGAGGCTGTTGTAGAACAAGGACAGCAATTAAGAGAACAGCTTTTGCATAAATGTTAATATCTCCCTCTGCCTGGGGTTTCTCGTCATTTCCCAGATGATGGGCCAAGAAACATCAGATGAGTGTTTTCAGTTGTGAAGGTTAATTTTGTCACATCAGGATGAATATAATGTTTTAAGGACATTTATAAGAAAGAGTACTTTGTCTCATTTGCCCCTTGTAACATACACAGAATGATTTATTTTGTAAAGTTTTTTCCCTCAAAAATTCTGTACACTATTCATTATAAGACTATTTAAAATAACAACATTATATCATTTTTCTTTTATTTAAATAGTTTTTTTAAGTAGGCTCTGCCTTTCTAGTTAATATATGCCCTGGTTTATATTCTACCTCCAGTTTTGTGTGCTTTGGGTGTGATTTATAAGGGAAAACCTCTTTGCCATTCTGCTGTGTCTGTGGATGTCAGAAAACATGTGGCTTGCTGGGTCTTTACATTGGCAGGTACTGGCTTGTCTTCCTGGAATTTTGTCTTTAACCACAGCTTTACAGTACAAAATGTTCCATGCTGTGTCCCTCCTGTCCTTCAAACCTACATTCTGCCTTACGTAATTGAAGGTTTAGTTTGTTGCTTTTGTTGCTACTAATTTTGTTTCTAAAAACTTCTTCCCTTTTATTCAGTCATTTTTATGTGAGCAATGTTAATTTACAAAAGAATATTGTGCAGTTTAAGACACTAAAGAATAAAAGGTGGAAAATAGATTTCTTGCCTACTGTCTTCCTGTCTTTCTTCTTCCTTCCTTCTGGAGTATTTTACTTAGACCGATGCCTTAGAATACATAGCCCTGCCTTGTTTCTGAGCCCCCCCCCGCTCCAAATCTACCTGCATGACAGTTCTATCTCCAGAGCTTAATTAACCTAAAATAGAACTTTCTTCCCTAAGCCTGCTTCTTACAGCCAATCCCTATCTTTTTCTCCATTCAGTAAATTGTAGCATTATTCACCATTTGCTCACACTAAATTTGAAGCTGTGTTTGAGCCCTCTCTTCTGTTGTGCCTTATGTGCAATCTGTCAGCTTGTCACCACCACCTGCCCCCCTTGGACTAAGGGCCAAGCCATTCAGTAATTCCACAGTGATATTCTGATTCATTTTCCATCTTCTTTTGTTCTTTTACCATTTATTTTCAATGTGGGAGCCAAAGTGATTTTTTTAAAAGACAGAAGTGAGATCATGTTGCCTCATTGAATAGACCCTTCCAGTGTCTCTGTACTGCTCTTAGGATAAAGTCTTATTTCTTACATTGCCTGCAGAGCATGTATCATTTGGCCTCTGCCTGCCTGACTCATCTCCCCCCATCATAACACACCCTTGCCCCACCCCCACCCAGTGCTTAGTTCTTACTAGCTTTCTTTTTCACTAGTAACATTAGATTTGTTCCATATGGATTGTTGATATTCCTGGATGTGTTTTTTCTCCTCAAATACTTATAGTCCAAAATACACTCCCTGCTCATGGGGATTATGGAGAGACTCTTACTGCCCACTTTAAATGATAAAATAATAGCCCTTGTGCCTCCCCAAACCCTGAACACTGACCCTTTGCTTTAGTTCTTATTGCTACCTGAAATGCTAAGGTTTCTTTTCCTTTTTTTTTTTGGTATATTGACAGCAGTCAATCTTCATATCTCCTGCTCTGTCTCTTACACCAGTACATAGTGGACTCAGTACTTATTCAACTGAATTAAATAGCTGTGAGACCTTGAGCAAATCAACTTTTGTCCCAAGATTTTTATTCCACATGCAAGGCAAGGTCTTGTTTTAAATCTATAAGAAGAGTATTCAGACTGCAGATATCAGTCAATTCAGAATCATAGATTCAGGCCACTTGTTTTACAAAAGCAATTTGGTCCAGTCATTGCTCAAGCCAGCACTCTTTACAACCACAGTACCACTAGTTACATGATTACCTCTGATGAAGTACCCCTCTGTACTTCTTTGTTTATAGTTTTACTAGTTTTAATTGGTAAGTTCTTGGTTATCTTGCTCTTCACTAATATTTATGTGAGTTACTTTTGCAATTATAAACAATCATTTTCATTATTTAGCCCCTGTCTGATCGCTCATCAAATATAAGCAAATGAAGTACACTTCTCCATTGTTTCATCCTTCCCCTTGCCTCACCCCACCTATTTAGGGATTCTTTTTATACAACCATAGTCAGGTTGTTTCGTTTTGTTTTGGCAGAACTGAGGATTGCACTCAGGCCCTTGTGCTTGCCAGGGAAGCGCTTATGCTAGAGCCGTCTCCCCGGCCCAGTCAATGCATGGATATTGACCAGCATGATACATTTGTAACCCACAGAAAGGAAACTAACTTTTAAAAAAATTAGAAATTAAAAAAAAGTATCTTATTTCTCTTAAGATGTTGGTCTGGATTAATAGGTTCATAGACCATTAGAGTAAACTCTAGTTGTTTTGTAAAATGACTCCTTGGTGCCTGTGAGCTTGGCAAACATTGTGGTATACAGTTTTCTTACTTTAGTACATCTCAGAATCTTCAATATAGAGGTCATAATCCACTCAAGAATTATAATATCCGTATTTTTTTTTTACTATAAACTTTTACTGTAGATTACCTTTTAGTGTCTCCTAGGGCAGTAGCACTCCATGAAACATAGTTTTATTAAGTATCAAGCATAGTCCTAAGTACTTTACACATCTCAACCTATTTTTATGTGACATACATTGTTCCTTAAGATTATGAGGAAATCTTCCTATATAAAATAATTTGCCATATGGAAGAAGCATATTGGAGAGCATGAGGAATTTTGAGGGAGTGTGTATATAAATGTAGTCTGTGAGTCATGGGTATTGATTCACTTACAGAGCCATCCCATTATCTAGTTGGTCACTGATCTGCTTCTATACATTGCTTTACATATTAATATATGCTGTTTGGCAGATTACAGCTCAGTATAATTATTGATAATTTTATCATTTGTAGAACATACATTGAAATGTTCCAGATTTATGTTGTAGTTGATGCACTTTTGGCATTTCAACACTGCATTAGAAGTTTTCCTAATTAAATGTTTTGTCAATTTTGATTATATTCTTTTCCACGTGAAAAAAATTAAATATCTATAAAAATAGTAAAATATGCTGAAAAGAAAAGCTCCTCATATACATGATTTACATTTTATTGTCTATTTTCTTATTCATTGTGGTCCTTAAAGTAGATACTTTTCAGAGATACACAGCTACCTCTCCAACCACAAACTGTACCTCTTGATCTTGTGTAATTGCTTCCTTCGAATTAGGCTGGCCTTGACTTGCTTTGCATTGGGAGAATGCAGCAACATGAGTGTGTGTGACACAGACATATCATAAGGATCCTTGAAGCCCTTGGCCAGGTTCTGGAATTCTTAACTCTGGGAGAAGATACCAGAGTACCACGCAGCTACATCTCGGCAATCATCTAACTCCATTACCTGTGAGAGCCCAAGTGTGAATCACCTCGCTGAACCTGTTCAACTCAAACTGAGAGAGAATTCCTTTTTTTCAACCAGGGATTGAACTAAGGCCCTTGCGCTTGCCAGGGAAGTGCTTATTCCACTGAACCATCTTCCTGGACCCCTGAGAATACATTTTTTAAAGCCATTTGTATTTGATAGTTTCTTACAGAGCAAAAGCTAGACAGAACAGCTTATAGTGGTATGTGTCAAAACACCAAAAAGTAGCTATTCTCTGTAATTTCAAAACATGGGTGACTGTATTTGGCACATGAGTCCATGCCTACCTGTGTGCTGGAGGAGCAGCTCTTCGTGACTCCACATTCAGTAGCATCATGGTGGTGGTCTGAAAATGGCCATGGCAGTTGGCAGATGCTGCAAACCAAAGCTCCTGCCACCCAGAAAATCAGTTGTTAAACCTTTACTGGTGCACTATTTTCTACATCTTTTTTTTTTGTTTTCAATTACATTATCGTTGTTGAATGATTAGCTTTTTTTTTTTTTTGTGGAACCAGGGATTGAACTCAGGCCCTTGTGCTTGCCAGGCAAGCACTTGTTCTACTGAGCCTTGTCCCTGGCCCCAGCTATTTGGATATACCATGATTTAATAATGTCCTATTACTGACCTCTGGTCTTGTTAGGATATAATGACATTGGTACATATTTTCATTTTTGAGTGTTATAAGATCACGTAATGGTAAAAATTATACCAATTTATATTCCTCCAAGAATGAGGATATTGCCTTATACACCATTTAGCATTTATTTTTATATTTGAAATACTGATAGTATAAAACTTTTTATTATTGTTAGAGTTTCCAAATAGGCAATGTAGGGCTGGTGACATAGCTCAGTGGACTAAGTGCTCCCAGGGGCTCTGAGCCTATGGCTGAGTGTGGGTGTGGTGTTTCGTGCCTATAATCCCAGTGGTGGGAGGATAAAACAGGAGGATCGCTATGAGTCCAAGCTGTAGTGAGCAACACACACACACACGGTAATGTATTCAAATATTTCAAAATGTAAATGTTAATAGATGTGTATGGGAAGAATCTCCTGTTTCTGAGTTTTCCAAAACCCCTCCCAGTGGTAATTTGGAATGTTACAAAGAATTTATATTTTCTTTCAGAAATGTATATGCATAGACATATATATACCTTTTTCTCTTTTTTTACTCAATTACAAACATTTCTCTGATTTACTTTTGTCCTTTAACTATATCTCAGAGATCATCAAATCTATAACTATATCTCCATCTCTAAAGAGAAAAAGCCTAGTGGCCGGGGAGATGGCTCAGTAGAATAAGTGCTTCCCTGGCAAGCACAAGGGCCTGAGTTCAGTCCTTGGACCACCAAAAAAAAAATAATAATAATAAGGAGAAGAAGTCTCAATATAGTTTTATATTCTCATAATATTCTACTGACTGTATAATATTTCTAATATTTTACTACTATAAATCATACTAGTACATACATCGTATCTATCTCACAATACCTTTATCAGTTTATCTATCTATGAATATATCTATAGCATATCTCTATTTTCTTTTTTTAGTGCTGATGATTGAACCCAGGGCTTTCATACCGAGCCACATTCCTAGACCTTTTATTGTTTATTTTGAGGTAGATTACTAACTGTTTTAATTGGGTTTAAATTTATGATCTTCAGCCTCAGCCTGCCCAGAATGTTAGGATTACAACACATGCCACCACCATGCCTAGTTGCAGTATACATTTTTAAAAGAATTTCTTGGTCAAAGAATATAGTTTTGTTAGATAATAACCATATTGTCTTGTATAGAGGTGCATGGATTAACATTCTGATCTTTAGTGTATAGAAGTATCTGTGTCTCTTTATACTTGCTCATACACTATCCTGTCAGACTTTAAGATCCTAACTACTGATTTGTTTAAAAAAAAAAATAGAACCATCAGGCCGGAGGTATAGCTCAGAAGTAGAGCACTTGACCATTATTCTCCAGGCCCCTCCATTCAGCCACACACACACACACACACACACACACACACACACACACACAGAATCAACTATGAATCTGGGTTCATATTTGTATTTTGTTTTCTGCAGATTGTCTGTAGCTTGCCTATTTAAGTTGTGAACTTTCATTTCATGGTAGGAACATTTTATTTATAACAAAATTAGGACTGTTAACTGCTATAAGATGTGCAGCTTTTATGCCAGCTTTTAAAAAATCATTTGACCCTTTTTATGGAACTCATGGCCATGCAGAAATATGAAGTTTTATGTTGTTGCACTTTTCTTCCTTTATATTGATGTCTTTTAGATTTTGTGTCATTGTTTCAAATTCACCCTGAAAGTATAAAATTTTTCATATTTTATAACTTTGTTTTCTTTTTTAAAGTTTTTATATTTTAATTGTTATCTACATAGAAATTTAGTGATGGAGTTATAGCTCAGAGGCACAGTGCCTGCCTGGCAAGTATGAGGTCATGAGTTTGGTTCCAGCTACCAAAAAAAATTCATCTAAATATGAAATATGGTATGGCTTTAGATCTGTTTTTCTTCCTAGATACCTGTCTAAAATTTGTTTATTAAATGAATGACTTTTTTTCCTGAATGGTGTGAAATACTACATATATTAAATACTAATGCAGTCTGTGCTCTACTATTACATGGTTTAAAATAGCTTACAGATTGTTTTTCTTGCATAATTTTCCTGTTTACT
Organism: Ctenomys sociabilis; assembly: GCA_004027165.1. Classification (NCBI taxonomy): domain Eukaryota; kingdom Metazoa; phylum Chordata; class Mammalia; order Rodentia; family Ctenomyidae; genus Ctenomys; species Ctenomys sociabilis. The sequence goes on along the minus strand of PVKA01006023.1, from coordinate 50,037 downwards.
TTCATTTTTCTAATATGAACATTATAATTGTCTACTTCCCAGATAATCCTGTTTGTATTTTCATTGGTATTTTTGTCTTTTTCTTTTTTTTGTGCAGGGTCTCACTATGTAGCTCAGATTCCCAGTGATCCTCATGACTTGTGCCTCCTTAGTGCTGGGATTACAGGTGTGAGCCACCATGCCCAAACTCCATCACTGGCTCAATGCACCCGGGGGTGGGGCCAGCATGGCATGCGGTGCCAGGGATTGAACCCTGGCCCCTGCGCTTACCTAAGCAAATGCTTAGTCCACCGAGCTATATGGAAGCTATATATCAGCTTCCGTTGGTATTTTGTAATTGTGTTAAATTTCATTTTTAAGTTAAGAAAAAAATCTATTTTAATAATAATAACGCATCTTAAGAGCACGTGTTAAGGGGGTGTCTTTTTTAAAAATTAATTTGATACAGGGTCTCACTATGCAGTTCAAACTCATGGTAATCCTCCTTTCTCAGCCTCCCCTCACTAGGGTTATAGGCATGCATCAGGGATCAAACTCGGGTTCTGTGCTTGCCAGGCAGGCACTTAGACCACCAAGCTATCTCCCTATCCCAGGGGGTTGTCTTTTAAAGCATCTTCAAATGGCTTGTTCATTTTTCTTATTTATATCTCAGGTTTTTTATTTTGTTTTGCCTCTTTCATTACTAGATTGTGTTAGATTTCTAGGATTGCAATAACAGATACCACAGACCAGGAGTGTAAAGCAACAGAAATTTATTTTTCTCACATCTCTGGAATTAAAAATCCAAGACCAGGATGCCAGTGGGGCTGGTTTCCCGAGCTTCTCTCTGGCTTGAAGAGAGCATGCTCCTCTGGCCTTGTCTGCACAGTCTTTGTGTGTGTGTGTAGCTCTGGTGTTTGTGTCTGGATTTCCTCTTCTTAAAAGGACACTTGTCAGGTTGGATTAGGAGCCACCCACATTACTCATTCAGCCTTAATTGCCTCTTTGAAGGCCCTGTGTGCAGTTATTTTCTGAGGAGCTTCAAGTTGGGGCTTGAACTTGGAGGTGGCCCCTAATAATGATGAATAGGGAGTTTCTTTTCTTACATCTACTATTTTGTATTTATATAATTTGATCTACATATTATTTGGTGTATGTTTATACATGAGAATCATTTCTGCATTTTGTACCTAATTACTGTACTTATCATAGTTTATTCTCTGCTTTTCTAGATATGAAATCACATTATTTGTAATGTCATATTACCTTCTCATTTCTGGTTGTTATAGCTTTCTTTCTTTTGTCTGGAGCTTTTGCAACAAAGTTAAGAATAGAAGTAGGGCCGGCCAGATAGCTCAGCAGATTAAAGCATCTGCTTAGGCAGACACAGGGGCCAGGGGTTTGATCCCTGGGTCTACCATGCTGGCCCTGCCCTCAGGGTGCTCTGAGATGGAAATTGAGACTGCGTGTGTTGGCATGCACTTGTAGTCCCAGCACTTGGGAAGCTGTAAACAGGAGGATCACTGTGAGACTAATCTACGTGGTAAGACTCTGTAGACCCTGTGCTAAATACATTAAAAAAAAAAAAGTAGTGGCAGTAGATAGTCTTATGTTCCTGATTTTAATAAGGATATTTTTGGTGACTTCTGGTATGACTATTTAACATGATACTGTTTTTTTGTATTGAGATAGAGCTGTTTTATCTTTTTAAAGACTTACTCATGATCCATTTATATTTTAGTACAATTTTGATAAATCAAGAGCAATTTTTATAAAATGCCCTTTGGTCATCCATAAAGATGATTACATATTTTCCCTTTGATCTAATAATATATTGAAGTTTATTAATAATATATTGAATTTATTTATTGAAGTTATAAATAAATTTACTAATATTGAGCCATCTTTGTGCATCTATATTTAGTTTTGGCATATTCTTTTACTTTGTTTATAGTCTTTTGTGAACTACAGTCTTACGTTTTTTAGGATAACTTGGAATTATTATGCAGGGAGGTGTTGCTTGGGGTTGAGCCCAGGGCCTTAGATATGCCAGACACATGCACTGCCACTAAGCTTCCTTCCTAGCCCTTATTTTTAATTTTTATTTTATTATTTTTGATACCAGGAATTGAACTCAGGACCTTGTGTTTGCCAGACAGGTGCCTATGCCACTGAGCTATCTCCCTGGCTATTTTTTATTTTTGAGACAGGATCTTGCCAGGTTGCCCATGCTGGTCTGGAACTTACAATCCTCCTATTTCACCTTCCTGAGTGAGATTATAGTCATGCACTACTGCACCTGGCATGGAAATGTATGTTTTACAATTGGTTCATTAGAACTGTATTATTAAACTATTCAGTCTAATACTTTGGGGGAAGAGGTTGTGTGTGTGTGTGTGTGTGTGTGTGTGTGTATCTGTGTTTTAGTGTAAAGGTAGGGTAGTGTTGTTGTGTTCTTGGTTTTCTTTGCAGTGTTGGCAGTCAAATCCAGGGTCTCGCACATGCTAGGAGAGTGCTTTACCACTGCACTGCACCCCAGCCCAAAAGGTAGCTCTTTGACAACTATATTTTTTCTATAACTTACCTGTTTAAATGTTTTATCCTCTTCAATCAGTTACATTTTCCTATCATTTACTTCCATTACTTGCCTGCAATTGAGCAAAGTGATGCTTTAAAAGCTATTTATTTATTTGATACAGGGTCTTGCTATGCAGCTCAGACTCGTAGTGACCCTCTTGTCTCAGCCTCCCCAGCGCTGGGTCACAGGCATGGCCTGCCACACCTGGTTTTCGTTCACCAGCTCGGTGCACCCGGGTTCCAGGGCCCACACAGCATGTGGTACTAGGGATCACACTCAGGTCCTTGCACTTGCCACCACCAAGCTGTCTCCCCAGTCCAAGCAAAGTAATCTGAACAGGATTCTTTTAGTTTAGTTTTCCTCCATTTATACGTGTTTCCTCATTGTCTTCCACTACCCCTCCTTTGTTTTCATCCCTTTGGTGCTTTGATCAGGCTAGAGAATAATCTGTTACTTTATTGATAACTAACTAGGTTTCTTGATTAGTTCTCCTTTCTTATACTTGATATCTTTTTTCTTCATTTTCTTTTTTTTAGATTTGCTTTAATTGATAATATACTTAATTTTCCTACTTAATCTCTACTCTGTTAATTTGATGCTTTCTTATTTTATAGAAGTCCTAAGTTGTTAATGGGGAAATCTGTCATATTTTTCTTTTATAGCCTTTTCTTTTCATGTTGTTTTTAAAATTTTCTGCATCATCACCCCAGTATAAAAATTTTCATACTTTTATGATTCATTCTTCTTATAGTAGAATTTTATTGTGTGAGGTAGCATTTAAATTGTTTTGCTTCTATTTGGAACTCTGAGGTTAATTTCAAATCATGATTGTAATTTAAGTTCTACATTTTTAATTTATTAGGCCAAAAACAATTATGTTCCATTAATAGGTGAAAACAGTAAGAAAGCCAGGAATGATTCTATAATCCTGGTGCTCTGGGAGGCAGAGGTATAGATGTCACAAATTTGAGCTTAGCAAGCTTGGACAATTTAGCAAAACCCTATCTCAAAAAGTTAAAAAGAGCTAAAGATGTAATGAAGAGTGAAGGCCCTGGGTTTCATCTGTAGGGGAAAAAGTCACATGGAAATCAGACCATAGTTATCCCACTGGTTAAAAGTAGAAATTACAAGTAGGATACCCTTGCTTCTGAAAGAAGAGTGGTATGAGGAATTCCCCAAAGAACCTTTTTTCTTTCCAGTTATCTAGAGACATAGGAGTGCCTCAAAATCAATGTTTGAGCCAAACTGCAGTGATACTGATGGATTCTAGTAGCTAATATCTGGAGCTTCCTGTCACCAGTAGGAGAGCTGGTTTTTGAGCAGGTCCTACTGATGAAGGCAAACCAAAATGCAAGAGACAGGGTGATAGGGATGGAGAGTACGAGAAAAAGAGAGACAAAATTCTCTACAGATCTGCAAGCTGTAATCCCAAAACAGTTTAAAAAAAAAAAGATAGCAGACATCTAACAAAAGCAATAAAGAAGAGGTGGACTCTCAGATGAAATGAAATAAATTGATTTTATTAAAAACATTTAAAAATAAGTACAGTTAAGATTCTCCAAAAGATAAGTAATAAAAACTATTTCAAAAGAAAAATATTATCATATCCAGACATAAAATTGGAATAGACAAGTATAAGAACTGAGAAGACATCTTAGAAGTGAAGTAGAATTATATCAGTAGGTAGAAAAACCTAAACCTTAAGTAAATGTAGCCAAAGAGGGAATTACTGAAGTAGAAAATTGACCTAAAGATTTTAACTAGCGTACAGGCTAGAAAGACTGGAAAAAGAGACCAATAGGCACATTGTACGGTGGCACATATCTGTAATTCCAGTACTCAGGAGGCTGAGGCAGGAGGATTGCCATGAGTTTGAGGCCAACCTGGGCTACATAGTAAGTTGAAGGCCAGCATGAACTACATAGTGAGACCTTGTCTCAAAAAAAGTCAATTATATAATTACTCAGCTAAGAGACAATAAGAAATAGATTGAGGGACTTCAGCATACAACAGATAGGAACATTAGAAGAAGAGGGTACAAGAATGACTAAGAAACAACAGCAAAAAAGCCAATGCTTCAGACTTTTCTAGAATTGTAAATTTGGGTCCTCCAATTAACAAAAACATAAAAGCTCCTTTCTGGCTGGGACTTTGGAATGTTGAAGAGAAGAAAAATGTTCTTGCCATGCTACCAACCCTTAAGAAAAAGTGAAGAAAAGCAGAGGTGAAGGTAAAGTGCCTGAGAAAGAAGATTGCCCAAAAGATGCTTTGAAAGGCAAGGAGGAAGCCCATCTATGAAAAATCAGGTGTTGGCCTTGGAGGCAAGCTACTTGTTTGGTCCTTTACCTGCTGTGTTTCTGACTTGTTGAACATTTCAGGAATCGAGATACAAATACTTTGGGTTGTTGGCAACAGCTAGATGGAACCAGGGCAGCAACCTGAAAATAAAGCTCTTTGTCATTTAAAAAAATGAAAAAGCCAGGTGTTGTCATAAGGAGTATAGACAGAATACTCCTTATGAACAGAACAGAATGGAATGCCTAGGATGGTGAAAAAAGCAGGCCATGTCCATGTCCCTGTAGAACCCATGTTGCTATTTGTGATCAGGATCAGGTGTGTGCCCAGTATTGTAGTTCCTTTTCCTTAACTAGATCATCAATGGTACTTTTGTCCAGCTCAACAAGGCTTCAGTTAACTTGCTGAGAATTGTGGAACCATGTATTGCATAGGGTACCCACATCTGAAGTCAGTAAATAAACTAATGTATTCTACAGACATGGTGTGATGGATCGACTAATGGTAAACTTGTAACACCCAGCTGAGCCAAATCAGCATGGTGCTGGGTGTGGAAGGCCCACCTGAGGATTGTTACCACCATCAGGAAAGGAGAACTAGTGGGGAAGATGGCATGCTGTTGATTCTGTCCAACAAGCGTGTTGCCCTGGTTTTCCTGGTATGAACTCACCTGTTCTTATCATTGGAGGAGCTTGGGTACTCACCATCTCCGAATGGCTGCAGTTCTTTTTGGGGGAGTTCTGGTCCTTAGCTTGAGTGTTGCTTCCTGGCTTCATTGCATTCCATTAGCCTTGGTGGTACAGTTACTTCACCCTGCTGGCATAGACTTTCAAGCTTCCGTTACTGGCCTTTGGTCTTTCCCAACGCAAATCCTTGATACAGACTTGCATAATCCATTGTTGTGGGCTCTAGGCCTCCAGCTAGACTCATAGAGGACATTGTGAGTTCCAGGTCTTCAACTGGCTGGTGCAGGACATTGCCATGGGACCCAGGCCCTGAGCTGGTTTCCTTGGGTTTCTAGTGTGTGGGCAGATCTCTTGCACTCTTCTATATTTGACTCTTTGGGTGAATATTATAAAATAATCCTATAAATTATGTGTCCTGTGTTAAATCTGTTCCCTTGCAAACCCTGACAACATGTGCCTATGGCAAAATCAGAAAATCAATCAAGTATATAAGAGGTTTGAACAAAAGAAATAATAAATGTAAAGTAATATAGCTATAATTTACCCATAATAGAAAATTTAGAGCACCCAAGCAATAAAAAAAGTGTCATAAGTCACCATAAAATCTCCAGAATTTGAAATAACCAGAATCATACATGCAGTATTCTCTGCCCACAGTAATTAAACTTGAATGAGCAATAACAAGAAACTTTAAAAACTTCAACTGACTAAGAAAAGTACTTCTACCTAACTCAGGCTATAGCAAGAGCTTGAAAACAGTACACAGGAAGTAAGGGAAAGGAAGAGCAGATTAAAGATAAAAACAATAAAGTAGGGGAAGGAGAGTACTTCTTTCCTTCTGGTGAAACTGTCAAAGAAGAAAGTAGGTGCCTGGGCCTACCCAACATTTATTTTTTACAGGGATCAATACATAGAGTAAGTTTTCCAGCAGTTTTTGAGGGGTATATCTTAAAATAAAATTTCCAAGGAACCTCATAGGTGAGTACTTCAAATTCATAGAAGTATCTTACTTTTGCTTATTTTGCCTAAACTTTTTATAATGCTGTTTAGTGGAAAGTTCATTTTCTGCATTTGAGATATTTTTCTCTGCCCTCTTGCAGGTTACTCAAATGAGTCGTCCAGACCTAATTCTCTTTCTGATGAAGTACCTGATGGCTCTCATAGTTGGTATTCCCTCCATTTTTTGGGTTGGAAGCAAAAAGACATGCTTTGAGTGGGCCAGTTTTTTTCATGGTCGCAGAAAAAAAGAGTAAGTTCATAGATTCTCAGTGTTCACCAACATCACACTTATGTAAGGTTTTTTTTTTTTTGTTTTGCTTATGCTAAAACAGTTTGGATTTGGAATATTCAAGTATTCAAACAAGACTAACTTTGACAGCAGCCACCAGTTATGATAGGCACAATAGCATTTCACATTTAAAATCTAAAGTCTGATTTTGAGATAGTCAAGTGGAAGCATGCCTGAGGTCTGTTCCTTTACTAATTCAGAATGTCTAAAGCAAGTCTGATCTTTGTGGGGAAAAAAGTCCAAATTATAATTTGTTAAAATGGAAAATTAATTCTTCTGTATAAGTTTTTACTTACCTTCCTGATATTCCTGTGAGGTTTAGTATGCATTCTCAACTCTGTTTCACAGATAAGAAAAGTAAGACAAAGGTTAAGTGCCTGGCCCGAGTCACACAGGTATTTAATGTTGAGAATTAAACTTCACTCGCAGTTATCCATTGCTCTTCCAAATACACCAAATTGTAGAAAGGTAGACTGTTATTCTATGTTTTATGTAATACATGTAAGAGTTTTATAACCACAATTTATTTATTCTATCTAATTGCAGTCTGGAGCTGTTGAAATAAGGCTAATTAAGAACAGAAGTGGTACATAATCTTGTATTTCTGTTCTGGCATTCCTATTAAGCATCTGGCTTTAGAATTAACATAGGTATATTTTCTGTACATAAGGACTTAATCATTATCTGTGTTTTATTATTCAGTAATTTTTAAAAATAAAAAACATGATAAAGAGAATTGGAAAATATAAATTTTCAACCTTTCTACCCTATTACCAAAAATAATAGGAGAAATCTTTTTGTAATTTGAGAATTAGAATGTACTTTCTCAAGGTGTGATCTACTCTGTACATGTTGGAGTTTTATTTTTTAGTTAATTGTTTATCTGATATTAACTCTTGATTTTCACACACATGAAGATCTATTTACTTTTCTCTTTTGTTTAATTGATGTTCTGTTCATCCTGATAAAATTTACTTGTAATCCTTTCATAACAGTTAAAAACTTTTGCTCCTGACAACAGTTCTATCCTGAGAATTGTAAATTTCCTTAATTTAAAAAAGATCATTTTAGAAATGTTGAAATTACTATATACCTTCATTTTTTAGTTGAGAGAAATGAAGGCCAGAAGGGATAGTAATGTGCCTAAAGCCACATATTTATTTTTGGGTTGAAACTGAAATCCTGATTTCCTTTTTCTAGCACAAGCCTCTTTCCAGCATACCATTTTAGGGGCAGATTGACATGGATTTTCCTTGTAATTTTTTTCTCACCTAACAGTATTGCCTTAAATCAGTCCTAATGACCTAATTTAGAGAATAATTACTTTCAAGAACATGATCAGTATTAAATGGCAGTGTGATTATAGTTCTCTTCTACTGGGTGTTAGTCCATATCCTAAACACATTATTGTATTTTCTAGGATAGTGAATGAGAGCCGACAGGTACTCCAGGAGCCTGATTTTGCTCAGTCACTCCTGAGGGACCCAAATACTCCTATAATAAGAAAGTCCAGGGGAACATCCACCCAGGGGACATCCACGCATGCATCTTCAACTCAGCTGGCTATGGTGGATGATCAAAGGAGCAAAGCAGGGAGTGTCCACAGCAAAGTGAGCAGCTATCACGGCAGCCTCCACCGATCACGTGATGGCAGGTGGGTTTGTGAGTCACATACGTTATCCTGCGCTAAATGAGGAGTAGCCAGTTTGGAAATAGAAGTTGAATGTCATCAGGTCTTTTGAACTTTTCTAGATAGAATCATCCCAGATTACAGATTATATTCCGACATAAAGCCAGTTAGAGGTCTTTAAAATTTAGATACAGCAAAGTAAGCAATATGGAGTCATTCTGGGGCACTGAGCAAGGAAAAGACAAAGTGACAGTGACTAGGTTAGTAAGATTAATTTGGCAAAAATGACAGAATGCCTACCATGGCACTGTGCTAGCCTCTGGGACACACAGATGATTTGCATATGATCTTTGCTTTCCACAAGCTCCCAATCCATTCAGAAAGTAGGGTAGCCAATATGGTGGTTAAGAACGTGAGACTGAAAGTCTCTGTTTCCTGATCTGTAAGACAGAAACAGTGCATATGACCCTCCAGTAATGTAAAAATTAAATGAGATAACCCAGCTTGTCACTTAGAACAGTATAGTAATTATCTAATATCACTTGTAAGTTAAAGTAAAATATAAGTACAATAGCAGAGTCCAGGCACTGGCAAACTTTTTCCTTAGGAAGAAGCCAGATCGTAATCATTTTAGACTATGTGTCAACTGTGTCTGTTGCCATCACTGTTCTGTTCTGCTGTCATGGCATGGAAGCGGCATAGACACCTTGCAGTCAAGTGGAAATGTTGCAACCCTATAAAACTTTACTTACAAAATCGGAAAAAGGGCAGCCTTGGTCATGAAGCGATAGTTTTTTAGCCCATTTTCACTAGGTACAATGGAAGAACAGAGGGAATGGTTATTTAGCAGTAGAAGATCATTTTAGGCATTGCTCACAGAGTGCTTGTGAGAGTTTTGTTTGGGACTTTCTTCTTAATTTTGAGAATTAAGATAGTGGGAGTAGAGGGGCCGGGGAGATAGCTCAGTGGAATAAGTGCTTCCCTGGCAAGTGCAAAGGCCTGCGTTCAATCCTCAGTTCCGCCAAAGAATGAATGAATGAATGAATGAATGAATGAATGAATGAATGAATGAATGAATGAATGAATAAAAGGGGGAATAGAAACTGCTTAGGAGCCTTGCAGTAAGACATCTGAGAGACAGGGCATGCTGGAGAGTAGTGACAATGGGATGAGAGGAAGAGCAGACCTCAGCGACACATGGAAGTGAGGGGAGTTGGTGACAGATCGTAAAGTCATGTAGCTGCTAGAAACAAAGATTTTTCTTAATGTGTATAAGTTTGGGAAGCTGAACAAAAGTTCTGTTGCCTAAAATCTGTAATGTTTGTAACTATCAGTCCTGCCTTCTTTTAGTTCTTTGTCTTCCCATTCTCCCATTTTCCTGTACTCCTTTTCTGACCTGCTTTTTCCTCTTAACTTGCTGTCATTTGACTTTGAACTTGAAGAACTATGCTTGAAGAAATACACTGTATTTCAAAGTTTCACTCTCCTATATCTGTTTTGCTTTGCCTCTGCATATTTTTGAAATTATAATATTTTGAATATTTCTTTTCCTATCTTGTCCTTCTCTTGTAAATCTAGTCTTTTTCTGCTTCTTGCTTCCTTAAACTGTACCTTCTAGCTCAACTAGTATCTTGTTTTTAACCACATTCAGTGATCCTTTTTCCTTCTTTGTTCTTTCCTTCCACTTGGTACTTCTATATGAGAAGCATTCTTTTAAGTTTTAAGGTTTCAAAGATGGAAGACAGTAACTAAACAGTTACAGTATCCTTAACAGGCATATTAAAATTTTGCAAAAGGTGCTTTGGTATCCCAGAGAAGAAAACCAGCTATCTCACAGAAAGTCACAGACAGCTCCCAAGTGGTGCTGTTATTCTGCATAGGATTCAGAGGAGGCATCTCACAAGGAAAGATGAGGAAACAGCAGCAAAGAGGAGGCAGGCTATTAGCCACCTGGGTATGGCCTGAGTGCAGTACGCGCAGTACGTATGTTTGGACAATTTTAGGAAGTGAAACCATGAGGAGACATTTGAATTTTCCCCTGAGGGCAGTGAGAAACTATAAAGGACTTTGAGCATTGGAGTGATAAAATCAGACTTGAATTTCAGAAAAAGCACTTGGTAACAGTGTTGGTAAAGAGATTGTAAGTTAAGACCAATGAGAGAGATTCTACAATGACTTAGCAGCCCTAACATAAGATACTAATAAGAAAGAGGAGAATCATAGAATTTCTTAGAATATATTTTATCAATCATCACCTCATGAACTTGAAGTATTACATTTAACATGACTGGCCTTATCCTTTTCAGTGATGCATAACTGTTATGGTACAGCTCCTGTACATGTGGCATTCTGTGTATAAACACAAATAAAAGAAAGTGAAGTATAATTTCTATAACCTTTTATATAAGATAAGGCATATACATAAAAGCTCAAGCCATAACACAATTGAAAGCTGATAGTTTTTTGTTTTGTTTTTGGTACCAGAAATAAAGGCTTTTTCTTTTTTTTTCTTTTGCAGTACCAGGGATAGAACTTAGAACCTTACACTTGTCAGGCAGGCACTGTTAGGGTTTGTGTCTAGTTGTCCCCCCAAAGCCTCATGCCATGGGGTGGGGACTTCTAGAGCTTGTGATTAACTCATGATCCCCTGGGATTATGTGTGATCCAGGGCTGGGATTATGGGTGTGAGGACTTCCCTCAGCTTGGGGCAGAGAGCCTGAATGTAGTATAAGAGAGCCATTGCTCTTTGTTGTCACTGTTGCTGTTCAACCGCCAAGAACTGCTGCTCTCTGCCCTGTGCCCCTCTGCCTTGGAGCCGGCTGAACATGGGCTGAAGCCTCCAGTAACTGTGAGCTAAGTAAACCTTTCCTTCCTTCATTTTGGGTGTTGGGTATTTGTCCCAGTAACGAGAGAAGAGTAACTAAGACAGGCACTTATGCCTCTGAGCTATCTCCCCAGCCCCACAACACAATTTAAATAATATTAAAGGGGCTGGGGATTTAGCTCTGCAGTAGAACACGTGTCTAGCAAGGTAAAAGCCCTGGATTTGGTCCTCGGCACCAAAACAAAAAATAAACCTCACCTAAAAAACAATTCAAGACAAAATACATAAACAGTGTTATAGATGATAGACTTTGCAGAACTTCAGGAAAAGAAAGAGTAGTCCATGAACTATCATAGAGGGGATGAATAGGGTGAATTAATGGTGAAAGGTATGTTCCTATTGAGTACAGAATTTCTTTCTCTTTTTTGTACTTTTTATTATTTTTAAAAAATACAAAATAGTGATAGAGGAAAACAGCATTATACATGATACAAGATTTCACTAATCAAAGTAATAGGAAAGAATTTCTGAGAAGAGTTAAAGATAGGAGCTTTCAGCTACTGTAGTCTTAGTAGAACAGTATCTTATATAAGAAAATGTTTAATTTTCCATTTAAGGTAACTGGTAATTAAAATTGTGAAATAGAATCCCTTGAATTATAATAAACAAGACCTTTATTATAAGTAAATACTTATAATAGTCCGAATTATACAGGAAGAGCAGTGGGCATGAGAGTCAAACAGCATGCTTACAGACAATAAGAAAATGTATACAAGTGTGTGGCAGGAAAATCAGAGACTGGATTATGACTTCTGCCTTTCTGCTTAATTAGAATCACACCCATTTTGAGGCTGTGTCATTCCAGTTTCCGTGACAGTTCATTTATTGCTTATTGTCTTTAGCATTCCTTTGGTTATGATCTATTTTTCAGTACAGTTTTCTTCCTCAGCCAGATTTTCAGCTTCTGGAGAATGAGAGTGGGTGACATGCGTCTGTGTTCCCCTTTAATGTATAGCACAGCACTAGGTAGATATACATATGTATTTATATTTACCAAATAGGGAGAGTAAGGTTTGAGTTACTCAGAAATTCAGGGCCCAGAACTGCAGTGTGGCTGATTGAAGGCCTGCTGAACTGTGGCACGTGAACTCCGACTGTGGGATCTTCTGTCAGGCTCAGACCTTCAGGGAAAATTTGAGAGATTCCAAGATTGTGTTGCGCCTAAAAGTCTGAACAAGGATTTTCATAATTCCAAAGCCACGTCCTAGAGACTTCTTTCTGGTCAGTGTTGACTTGATGTGTGATGCTGCCCTTTGGGCTGCTGTCATCATCTTGCGGTATGTTGGCTATGGAACTCAGACACCCAACACCTCCCCGGGTGCAGACTCCCGGATGGTAGTTATTGAGCTTTGTGCTATGTACAGTACACCTACATACTTTTCAACTTCAAAGAATAGCTAATTGATAGTTAGACAAGGGATGGGCAATAGAGAAAGTCACAGAGTAGGAAAGTGGAGATCTAGGAGACTGATTGGCTCACTCGCCTATGTATTGAGTGTTCACTGACCTTGAAAGGCTAGGGCCAAAATGTTGGCTGACCTTGCAGCCCTTCCTTTTCTCTAATTTTTGATCTGCAGATGTAGATTGTTAACCCTCCAGAAGAAAAGCTTATTATGCATTTCAGTTTATCTTAACTATCTAAGTATAGGTGACATGAGAAGGGAAAATGAGATATTATTAGTACAGCAAATGGCATGGAGAATCAAAAAGAAATCATTTCCAAATTTTGTTCGCTTTGATTTTGGCATATAATATCTTTTTAACAGCCACAGCAAAATAAGCATTCTAACTTTTGCTAAGCTTTTATTATAATTACTATATTATCATACTGTGTATTATAGTATATACTCATATTAGTTTAAATGACGTTATTTTTATTTTTTTCTTTTTCTTTCTCTTATTTTATTTTATTGAGGAACAGCAATGAGACAGTACCAAAACTGACTAATAGGACAGTTACAATAATTAATATATTGTACATTGTTATCTTTTTAGTGGTTATCTAAAATACAAGAGGCACACAGGATATCTTGTCCAAACACTAACAGTACAAGTCTTCTTCTCATCGAATTAAGCTAAAGTAGCTGTTTATCTATCCTAACTATTCTGTATATTCAAATACAGAATGGTCCTCCCTTTGTATCCACTTTTTTTGTTTATTCCTATATAAATGGGTATTCCATTGGCATCTAAATACTATAGGGTGCATGAATTCAGCAAAACAATTCAACATAGTCCAACAGTCCACAATAGTACTGTGTTATCTGTAGAAGTTGTTGACTTGAGCCTTTCACAACTCAGCATATTGATATGGCTTTACTTTATATACCTCATTTTTATACTTTTCTGTTGGATGGTAAGACCGAGGTAAAGCAAGACCTATATAACATCTTTTGTATCTGATAAGGTCAGTCGGGTACCCTCGGGATTTATCCTGTAACCCTGTGCCACACTTTGTCAGTGTCAGCCATGCGGATGAGTCACGGCCGTTGCTTGACCAATTTGCTCTCTGTGAAAGCCTGAGAGATTGTTTTCTCTCCATGTGACTCTCCTTAGACACACTCTACATCATCAATCACTTTCCTCTGTGGCCCCATAATCTCCTTGATCAGAAAATTTGGGACACAGCTGAGTTACATATTATGGTACAGGTTCGCCTATGTCTTGAGTGTTCACTGACCTTGAAAGGCTAGGGCCAAAATGTTGGCTGACCTTGCAGCCCTTCCTTTTCTCTAATTTTTGATCTGCAAGTGTAGATTGTTAACCCTCCAGAAGAAAAGCTTATTATGCATTTCAGTTTATCTTAACTATCTAAGTATCAAACATCTTAGGCATAACATGGAACAGGTATTGTCCATCAAGTACTGATATGTTAAACTTTAAGTCCCTGCAGAATATGAAGAAAAAAATACTTAAAAAATATGGATAAACACATATTTTTACACAGAAATTTAGAAATTTAACCATATACAGCATTGTAGCAGGAAAGTCCTGTGATTATTTTTCTTGTGTCTTTTTTTCATTCATTCATTCATTCATTCATTCATTCATTCATTTATTTATTGGCAGAACTGGGGATAGAACTCAGGCCCTTGCGCTTGCCAGGGAAGTGCTTATTCCACTAAGCCATCTCCTTGGCCCTTGTTACCTTTTATTTAAAAAAAGAAAAAAAAAACTTTTACTTGAGAGACAGTATGGTAATAATTGGTGTGTCATGACAAGAAGTACATATTTAGGAGACCAGAATGACAGGCATTGCAAGCGTGACCCTTCTATTACACATTGCTATCTTCAGTGCAGTTGCTTGGTTCATAGGTATCAGCATGTACAGTTAGGGTGAGAATCCTACCAATTAACTGCTAGTTTCAAAAACCTGCTGATGTTTCTCAGGATCATTGCCTTACCCATCTTGTGCATATAAATGTATGGCTTTGCCCCTGTCATGTTTTCCAGCTTTTCTCCTTGCCCTCTCATTGTCCAATCCTCAAGTTCTCGCTTTCCTTTTAATTGTGCTGTACCTTTCTATTTGTATTTCTTCTTCTGAGTTCTTATACTAGGGAGACTATACAATATTTATGCATGTGGGTCTAGTTTATTTTGCTATAAGTATATGTTCAAGTGGTATCCATTTAAATATGAAAGCTTCAAGTTTATCAATCTTTATAGCTGAGTAATACTCCATTGTATAAAGATATCACATTTTTTTCAACTATTCCTCATGTGACGGGCATCTTGGTTGTTTCCAAGATTTGGCTATAATAAATTGTGCTGCTATAAACATAGGTACACATATATCACCATGGTATGATGTTTTCAGTTCCTCTGGGAAAATTCCCAGTAAGGGGATAGCTGGCTTGAATGGGATTTCCAGTCCTCATTTCTTAAGGAGTCTCCACACTGATTTCCATAATGGTTGCACCAGTCTACATTCCCACCAGCAGTGGAGAAGGGTTCCCTTTTCCCCACAGCCTTTCCAACATTTGTTGTTGTTTGATTTCTTTATCATAGACATTCTTTCTGGGGTGAAATGGTATCTCAGTGCTGTTTTAATTTGCATATCATGGATGACTAGTGATGTGGAGCATTTTTTTCATATATTTATTTGCTTCTCTAATTTCATCCTCTGAGAAGTGTATGTTCATTTTGGATGCCCATTTCTGGACTGGGTCTTTAAATTTAAGGGCCTTATTGGATTTTAGTTCTTTATAAATTCTAGAGAGCAGACCTTTGTCTGAGCACTTATTAGTTAAGATTTTTTCAAAATTTGTGGATTGTCTTTTCACGTTGTTGGTACTTTCTTTTGATGTACAAAAATTTCTCAATAAGAGGTGGTCCCAGTTGTTAATTCTTTAAAGTATTACCCATGCAATTTGATATTTATTCACGAACTCTTTGCCTACACCTATGTCTTCAAGAGTTCCTCCTACTTTTTCTTCCAGAGATTTAGTGTTTCTATTTTAATGTTTAGATCTTTAATCCATTTTGACTTTAGCTTAGTGCATGGTGATAGACCTAGGTCAAGTTTTAGTTTTTGGCATGTGGAGAGCCAGTTGTTCCAGCACCATTTGTTACAGAGGCTATCTTTCTTTCAGTAAGTGTATTTGGCCCCTTTGTCAAAGATCAGGTGGCTGGGTGTGTTTGCAGAGGCCTCTGCATCTTCTAATCTATTCCATTGATCCTCAGGTCTATTTTGTTGCCAATACCATGCTGATTTTATCACAGTAGCTTTGTAGTGTAATTTCAAGGAATTGTAATGCCTCCTGCCTTGTCTTTGTTGGCCAGAATTGCCTTTGCTATTCTAGGTCTTTTCTGGTTCCAAATAAATTTTTAAAACCATTTCTCTAGGTCTGGGAGGTATGTCATTGGTAGTTTGATAAGAATTACATTAAATCTGTACAACAATTTTGGGAGTATGGCCAGCTTCACCATGTTGGTTCTTCCTATCTAGGAGCAGGAAATGTCTTTCCATTTTCTGAAATCCTCTATGATTTCTTTTTTCAGAGTACTGTGATTTTCCATGAAAAGGTCTTTGACTTCTTTTTTTTTTTTTTTGGTCTTTTTGAGACAGGGTCCCACTATGCAGTTCAGGCCCGCCTTAAGCTCACTTTGTAGCTCAGGCTGGTCTCGAACTCACAACAATCCTCCTGCCTCAGCCTCCTGAGGGCTGGGATTACAGGCCTGCACCACCACGCCCTGCTCAACTTCTTTAGTTAGATGAATTCCAAGGTATTTCATTTTCTGCGGTGCTATTGTAACTGGTATTGTTTCTCTAATTTCTTTCCCAGGGTGTTTGTTATCTGTGTAGAGGAATGCTATTGACTTTTGGGTATTGACTTTGTATCCTGCTATGCTACTGAATTTGTGTATCAATTCTAGTAGCTTCTTGGTGGAGTTTTTTTGGGTCTTCCAAGTAAAGTATGTCATCTGCAAATAATGATAATTTAACTTCTTCTCTACATATTCTGATTCCTTTTATTTCTCCCTGTTGTCTAATGGCTCTAGCTAATGATTCCAGAACTATATTGAATAGGAGGGGAGATAGAGCACATCCTTGTCTTGTACCAGATCTGAGAATGAAAGATTTCCATTTTTCCCCATTTAGAATTATATTAGCCATTGTTGTAGCTGGCTTTTATCAAAGTGAAGTGGAGTCCTTCTATTCCAGTTTTCCGTAGGACTTTGAACATGAATGAGTGTTGGACTTTGTCAAAAGCCTTTTCTGCATCAAGTGAGATGATCATGTGGTTTTTAGATTTCACTCTATTGATATAGTGTATTACATTTATGGATTTTCAAATAAAATCCCTGGGATGAATCCTACCTGGTCATGGTGTACGATCTTCTTGATGATTTGTGTATTCTATTTGCTAGGATTTTATTTCGGATTTTTGCATCTATGTTCATGAGGGAGATTGGTCTGTAGTTCTCATTTTTAGTTGTGTCTTTCCCTGGGTTTGGTATTAGTATAATACTTGCCTCCAGGAATGATTTTGGGAGGACTGTTTCCTTTCCGGTCTCATTGAAGAGTTTGAGGAGTGTAGGGATTATATCTTCTGTAAATTTCTTGTAGAATTCAACTGTGAATCCATCAGGACCTGAACTTTTCTTTGTCGGTAGTCTTTATTACATTTTATATTTCATTAGCTGTTATTGGTTTATTGAGAGTTGTTATATTTTCTTGATTCAGTTTTGGTAATTTTTACCTTTCTAGGTATCTGTCCATTTCTTTTTTTTCTTTTTTTAATTCATTTATTTGTATTTTAACTTGAAGAGTGAAAAATAGAAGCAAAAACAAGGAGGACAAATGACATAAACAGGGTAACATACAACAATACATATGTTACAGATTTTCACAACATGGATGGCTAATTTTATATATATATGTATATATATATATAATTTATATATTTTTAATATATGTATCTATATATATTTTAAAAAATCCAACACAGATCAGCAGTCCACAATAGAAGTGGACAGCAGTCCACAGAATTTGTTGACTTGAGCCATTCACAGCTCATTATATTAATATAACTTTATTTTATATAGCTCCATTTTTATACTTTTCTGCTGGATGGTTAAGACCGAGTTAAAGCAAGACCTATATAACAAAAAATGTAACTTTTGTATCAGATAAGGTCAGTCAGGTACCCTCAGTGTTTATCCTGTAACCCTGTACCGCTCTTTGTAGATCCCCTATCAGTGTTAGCCTTGTGGTTGAGTCACGGCCATTGCTTGACCAATTTGCTCTCTGTAGAAGTCTGAGAGAAAGTTTTCTCTCCATGTAACTCTCCTTAGGCACACTATACATCATCGTCACATTCCTCTGTGGCCCCATAATCTCCTTGATCAGAAAATTTGGGGCACTGCTGAATTACATGATGTTACAGTACAAGTTCTCCTATGTCCTGAGTCTTCACTGACCTTGAAAGGCTAGGGCCAAAATGTTGGATGACTGTGCAGCCTTTCTTTTTCTCCAATTTTTAATCTGCAAACTTAGGTTGTTAACCCTCCAGAAGAGAAGTTTATTATTACCCTGCAACATATGCAGTTCAGTTTACTGAACTATTAGTCTAAATATCAGACATCATAGGCATAACATGGAAAATGTATTTTTCCATCAAGTGTTGAGTTACTAAACTCTAATTCCATACAGAATATGAAGAAAAATTTTTTTTAAAAGATAAGAATGAACACTTACAAATATTTACATAGATATTTAGAAATCCATCCATATACAGCATTGTAGCATGACTGTCTTGTGACTCTTTTTTTGTCTTATTTTTCATTTACTACCCTTTAAAAAAGGGCAGTATAGTAATAGCTGGTATGTCATGACAAGAAGTGCATATTTAGAAGACCATAATGGCAGGCCTTTGCAGTGTCACCCTTCTATTACACTTTGTTAAATTCAGTGTAGGTGCTTGGTTCACAGGTATCAGCATATATAGTTAGTCGGGGTGAGAATCTTACCACTTAATAGAATCTGTCCATTTCGTCTGTGTCTTCTATTCTGTGAGAAAGATTCTCAAATTAGCTATTGATAATCTTCTGAATTTGCACTGGGTCTGTGCTGATTACACCCTTTTCATTCCTTATTGCTTGTATTTGAATTTTTTCTTTCCTCCTTTTGACAAGGTTAGCTAGAGGCCTAACAATTTTATTTAGTCTTTCAAAGAACCAGCTTTTTGATTCATTGATTCTTTGAACTGTTTTCTTTGTCTCAATTGAATTAATTTCTGCTCTAATCTTTATGATTTCTTCCCATCTTTGTACTGTGGGTTTGGTTTGCTCTTCCTTTTCTAGATGTTGTAGGTGCCACATAAGTGTGTTTATTTGTTCCCGTTCTGTTTTCCTAATGTGCAAGTTCATAGCTATGAATTTACCTCGGAGAACTGCTTTCATTGCATCCCATAAATTCCAATAAGTTGTGGTTGAATTTTCATTGAATTGTAGATATTGTTGAATTTCTTGTTTAATTTCATCTGTGACCCATTGATTGCTGAGTAGGATGTTGTTTAATTTCCATCTATTTAGGGGCTTTTTCTGGTTTCTTTTGTCGTTTATTTCCAGTTTCTTTGCACTGGAGTCATAATATGCATAGGATAATTTCTGTTTTCTTGCATATACTTAAGCATGATGTATGGATCAGTATGTGGTCTATTTTAGAAAATGGTCCATGAATAAACTTGAGTTTGCATGACTGCTGATCCTAACCAGTCTTCTGTATTGCCAAGGGCAGTGCCACCTTTCTTCTGTTGTCATTCTTCCTCTCCTTCAACCTACACCACTGCCCAAAACTTAGCCAAATGAGAAAGGATCCATACTTAGCATAGCTCCTATCAGTCTGCCTTACTTAACCTTAGCAGGGAATGGAGCCTGAATTCTGAACCTGGGGTTACTCCACTTCTTTGTTCCGTGCCAGACAGTTACACAGCATTAATGAACTTACTCTCAGCAATGAAGTGATTACTGCTTTCTCATGATTTGTTTCTTAATCATTTCATCCTAAGACATGTTCATTAAAGTATGGGTGTTGTTTTCTAGTGTGTTCTGTTACCAACTTCAAAACCAACCCTCTCACCACAGGTACACTCCCTGCAGTTACCGAGGGATGGAGGAGAGACTACCTCACGGCAGCACGTCACGCCTGACGGACCACTCCCGGAACAGCAGTTCCCACCGGCTGAACGAACAGTCGCGTCCCAGCAGCATCCGGGACCTCAGCAACAACCCCATGACGCATATCACACATGGCACCAGCATGAATCGGGTTATTGAAGAGGATGGAACCAGTGCTTAATGTGTCTTGTCTAAGGAAAAATTGTACTACGTAAAAAGCAATTTTGTTCTTTGCCTTTGCATGACTGATGGCTATAACTCACTGTTATCCCGCTTTCAGTCAGGTGCAGCGTGTGTCCATTGGGAAGGTAAATTTGTGCTTTTTGTACTGAGTCAGACTTGGAACATCATGACATCCAAAAACAGTAAGAGTTATATCGTCACAGAAATAATCCTTTCTAGGTTGTGAAGAGATAATTATTTGTGTGGTAAGCATTTTTATAAACCCACTTATTTTATATTTAGAAAAATCCTAAATGTGTGGTGATTACTTTGTAGTGAGCTTTCATATACTATGAACTAGTTGTGAGAAGACATTCTGGTAGCTCTGTTAATAACACAAAGTTTCAGAATTAAAGAAATTTTCTATGCAAGGTTTATTTCTCAGATGAATAGCAGGACTTTGTAGTTTTATTTCCACGATGAGAAAAAAGGAACTGTTTTTAAACTATAGGAGAATTTGATAAATCAGCAAGGATATTTTCACTAATAGACTTTAAATCAGCAGAAGAATCTTATTAGCCTGGAGGTTCTGTTAAAATAGACTTCATTCAGAGATACTCAAGATTTGGTTTAGCAATGGAATAAAAGATGGGCATTTCCCCCCTGTAATTGTGTTTTTTTTTTTTTTTAACTTTTGTAAATATTACTTTTACTGGCTTTTTATAACTCATCCATGTGCATGATGGGAAAATTTTAGTTTGTAGTCATCTTTTCCCAGGTTATACTATTGATTCGTAGAAAACTTCATGTTCAACTCTGCTCTTTGAGGCATGTAGTAAGCATCACACATTATAAGGCTTTTTGTGGTAACTACAACTACACAATGGTAAAATATTTTTGTGCTCGTTGTTGTACTTTTCTACAGTGACGTCGTTGACCTTGCCAAAGCCATTAGACCTTGGCACCCACATCCCTCCTGTAGAGAGCTGACTGTTTGCACTTGCCAGTTGGCTGCAACCCTTGCTTCACATCCCTATTTTTAGTTTCTGGACTATCCTTGTTTAAAGCTGAAATATATATAATCTAAGCCTAAAGTGGTGATTAATTTGGGTATTTGAAAACCACTGTAGCTAAATGGAGCATGATCAGTCTTGTTATGAATATCTATCAAGTCAGGACGTATGACGTTTTATCTTGTAATGTTTAAATAACTTACAATGTGGTGGTAAATTTTATGAAGCATGAAATTGATCAGAAAGAAAGAAAAATTCTGGAAACATTGAATATATTATGTAGAAAATCCAAGTGTTCTTGACTGCAGGTAAGAATCACTTAGGAAAAGGTGCTGGAGTCAACTTAAAAAAGAAAAGGAACAACTTTCCTGATAATTCTATTTTGCAGCCAGGCTTGAAACATGTTGTTTTAAATCACTTGTCCTGCCTGGTAATGCCCCAGTGGAATCCCATTGTACTGTGTGAAATTGAGCTGGATTCAGTGATAAGCCTGTACATCATTACCTAATTCACAGTTGTTTCCTATGTTATTGTCTATTATAAAATGCAGAATTTTGAGCTCCACTCCTAGGGATTCTTATTCAATAAGCCAAAGGTGGTAGAACTTTAAAATCTATATTTATAAAAATAACAGGTGATTCTTCTGCAGGTAATCCAGGAATCACATTAAGAAAAAATGTTCTAGACTCAAAGGAGACCTGGCTCTGCCATATGCTAGTTTTTGACCTTTAAGTCAGCCTTTCTAGGTCCCTTTGTTTGAAAATGAAGATGGAAGATAAATTTTTACTCTACCTACCTCACGAAGTTGTCAGATTAATAAGGTCAAATGAAAATAATCACATGAAAGCTCATTTGAAAACTATAAAAGATTATGAAATGTAAAGGATTCAGATTGTTGATAATCTAAGAGGTTTATTTGAGGACCATTATATATTTCTTGACATATGTTTTACCCATTTGTGTATTTCTCTCTCACCCTTTTAAGAAAAAAGCTACCAAGAAATTAGGTGTCGGGGGGAAAAGTTTTTATCGGGCAGAAAAATCAGTTTTCTAATAGTCATAATTTATTTGTGCATCATGTTGTTTCCTTCAAACTATATAAATCTTAACATTGATTCTTCATATCTGCACATTTGACTCAAAATGTTATTGTTTCTATCTGGTCTTTGTCTTTTTTCCTTGGAATTGGACTTAGCACTCAAATAGACAAGGTCTGAATTCCCTCATAACCAACAGTAAATCCTTTCCCTGAAGGCCCAAATTGTAACTCATTGATAAATAAGTCAATAATTCATGAAGCTTTCTGTCAGATAATCTTTCCTGAAACAGCATGAGAGAACCAAAACAAACATCCATAAACAAAAATAAGAAGTTAAAATAGAAGTTACCAGTTTGAGCTCAAAGATGTTGTCATCTATTACCATCTGCATTATATTATCAACTGCCAAAATGTTAATTGGTATTCTTGCATATGTGGGCCAAGTATAAACAGTTAAGTGAACGTTGCTATGAAAAATCTTAACTTTATGCATCCAGATTTTATATATTTATTCGTATCTCTCTATTAAACAGACTGTTGATATATATATATGTGAATGCTGTATTGACCTTTCAGAATATTTTAATTTTTCTCTACAAAATTTATAGAACATTGTTAATCCATTGTTTTAAGAAATAACTTGGACCATATTATTATCAAGCTAGTACTCCAAATTAAGAATTTCTTCTTTTTAAAGAAACCATAGAAGTGTAGCAAAGCAACAATATCAGTCTCAACGTGATCCAACCAGCTTGAACAAATCTGGACAGTTTTCTTGCCATGTCTTTAATTTGTGCTTAACATTTTGTTTGTATAGTTGACAACTAAGGAAATAGTAGGTTTTTTTCTAGGCTGTTAATGTATAAGTTTTTAAAAAGTACATTGCTTTTAGCAATATTGTTTTATCCAGGAATTAGGTAAAAGATCTAAAACAGTACTGTGCTCAAAACAATAATTTGTTTCCAAAAAAAAATTAACCCAACAACTAACAGAGTTTGGCACATAGTAAGTTTTTCAGTAAGTATTTAAATTCATGAACAACTCACGTCATGCAACTTAAATTTAAACTTAAGTGAGTTAGAAGTACATAAATTATACCAAATGAAACTTATTTCTCCTACAGTAGTATTAATTTTAATTAAATAAGTATATGTACAACTGTGCCAAACTTTTAAATTAATTTTTAAAAGTGAATAGTGAGTCTTAGAAATAATTAAGCTCCTGTTAGCCTCATGCTAAGTTAGAGCTCTGTATGCCATTTAAGTGAATGAATATGCTAGCAAACCTTTCTCCTTTTTAAAGCAGATTTATAAAAAGCTCTAAGAATCTCTTCAAATTAGAAAATTTCATCACATTTTTAACCTATGCCAGTAGAAGTAGTTATTTCCTACCTCATGGAAATAACTGAAATTGTACCCATTTTAGTCCAGGCTGTCCCTATGAAATAAAAGTAATTCCAATTTGTCAGTGGAACAGCTAGAGCTTAGACAACATTATTATGCCAAAATTTCATTATGGTAATTTGTATATTGCTTTTTGACATGCCAAAGATACATTTAGGTATAATCATGTTCAGATGACTTACATAAGCTAACATAATAAAATTGCACTGGTCTTGGGAATTTAAGGATCCATAATTGTGATGTCAAGTGAACTGGTCATTTAATTTCTTATAATCTCAATTTCTTCATTATAGAATGAGCAGAAGGTAATTTTGGTCCAAACCTACCTCACTGGATGCTGTGAGGATCAAATGAGATAACATTTATAGTATTCATAACCTGTAAATTGTTATACTTGTACTGTTTTTGTTAGGATTTAAGGTGATTGTAGGAAACAAATTATGGTCTTCTGTACTATTTGGGTTGTTATTGTTGTTTTGTTTTGCTTTTGAGGTGGTCTCACTGTAGTGGAGGCCGGCCTTGAACTTGCATGTGTGGCCCAGGCTGGCCTCCCAACACACAGGGGCTGGGATTACTGGCCTGTGCTACCAACCCTGTTCAAGTTACTTTTAGCAGTAACGACAAAATTGGCCATTAGACCAATATTCATTGGTCTAATCCTTAAATCAGTGATCCAATTAGCCTTTTATAAAAAAAATTTCTTTTTCAAGAATAGCTATTCTTTTGAATTGTTTGGTTCTTTGATACATGTTACACTAGTATGTGCTCAAATTTTATAAGGTTGAATTTGGAGTTATTTCTAACAAATTTGGGGATCTCCATTATATATTTCATTTTATATGGATTTCTATAGGTACAGTAGCTTGGCTTGACTGAAATTTGTGAAAGCTAGGCTCTGTAACTTTTTCTGAGTACTGCTAACTATGCATGTTACCTAATGCTTTCTGGTTGAGAGCAAGTTTTAGAAAGGTGATTATTGTAACTTGTTGACATTAATCATCCTCAGACTGTTAAGTTTTAAGTTGTAGCCCTGAGAATGATTATGTTTGTATATATGTGAATTTTTCTTCAAAATCTGTGTACCATTATTCGCATATGAAGTATAGCATTTTTATAGGCTGAAGATTTGCAAATTTTTTATCTTTCTTTTTTTTTTCCTTTTGTGGTACCAGGGATCTGACGTGGTCCCTTGAGCTTGCTAAGCAGGTGCTTGTGCTTCTGAGCTCTCTCCCTGGCCTGATTTTTAAACTTTTTATGATCAATTAAAATGGGAAAAAGTTCAGTATTTACATTTAATTCAGTTTTCTGTTGGTCAGAGCATATTTTATGCTCTGTAGCTAATAGCAGTTTGCTATTAGTTATACAATTTCATACTTATATGATTTTGATCTATTTTTATATGAAAATATGTTGGCATCTCAGTGTAATTCTCTTCGTGTGTATTTGTGTGCATGTGTGTTTTACTTTTCTTCCAGTTATGATTTTTGAAATAGGAAAACTAAGTTAATCGTTTACTTTCCATGTGATTATAACCATTTGTTTTTCTAATTTTAATGCTTTACTTCTTTTTTTAATGGTCATGTTAATATAAGATTATACTTTCTCTTAGGATCCACATCTCCTAGGTAAAAAAAATGTTAAAAATCTACTGAGAACTAGTCATCATTGTAGACATTCTTGTTTATTTTATTTTATTTTTATTTTGATACCAAACAATGAACTCAGGGCCTCATGCTTGCCAGGCACGTGCTATGCCACTGAGCTGTATCCCCAGCCTCTTATTTTGTTGACTTGTAAAAATGTAATGTAAGTCAGTGTGATCTTTAATTAGAAAGTAAAAGCTTTGTTGCTATAAAGATAAAAGAAAGAAAAGTTTTCACTAATATTTTAATCAAACCCTAAACCAGTACAATGTTGCTTACTATAAAATAAACTAATTCAATCTGTGTAAGTTCACTGAGGGATTATTTCCCTCACACTATTGTTGTGGATATTATTAAAAAACACAAAGTTTTGATAAAAAAAGCATTGGAAGGTATACAAAATTTCACTAAACAAAATAACAGGAATTTAACAGTGGTTGCAGTTCTACATAAAGCTATCTTCCGATTAGTTGCTCAGGTTGCCAGAAATAAAGTGCAAGATCTGTTTAAAGAAAAAAATAAAAGAAAACAGCAACAAAAAGTTTTAAGAAATTCAAAAG
Source organism: Ctenomys sociabilis (assembly GCA_004027165.1). NCBI lineage: Eukaryota > Metazoa > Chordata > Mammalia > Rodentia > Ctenomyidae > Ctenomys > Ctenomys sociabilis. The sequence continues at coordinate 24,255 of PVKA01006023.1, read as the reverse complement.
AAGAAAACAAAAGAATAAAAATTTTAAGCATTAACTGTTCCTTTCAAAAGACTAATAGATACCAACTGTACAGTTATCCAAACTATGCTGCATATATACCTAAATAGATATTTTTCCCTTCTTTCATTTGTGTCACATTACTTTTTAAAAATAATTGCCTTGTCTGTTATTACCTTTATGGATATTTTTGTTTATGTGATAGTATTGTTCATAATTTACTCTCACTTTAATGAGTACTGCACCAGTTCTCCAATAAAAAAGCATTATTTTTTACCTTATAATATTTCCAAATTTTAAGTCACTGTTCCATTATTCTGCTAGTAACCATTTAACCAGTAAAGTTATATTTTTAATTTTTTATCAAGCTTTTTACATTTTCTGAAGTACACTTTAATAATAATAATGACATACAATATTATCATTAAGGTAGATGATAATATTTAAGTGATAATACTTATTATTTTATTGTGATTGTTACCCTTAGATTTTTTTCATGTAACAAACATATAACTTGCAAAAATTTCCTTATATTGTGCTTGTTGACTTTTTATTTTTTAACGTTAATAGAGCTTAATAGTTTTTATTGGAAAATATTTCTTTTTCTTTTTTTTTTTTTTAGGGGGAGGGTACTAGGAATCAAACTCAGGATCTTGATCTTGCAATGCAGGTGCTTATGCCACTGAGCTGAGCTATATCCCTGGTCCTTGGGAAGGGTTTCTAATGACTGGTAAATTGCATTCCATTATTTTAAAAGCATACCAAGATTTTGAGTCAAGTAACCTTATATTTGCCTGCCTTTTCAGTGAACTATATAACTTAGACAAAGCATTTTACCTCTTACAGCCTCTATTTTCTCATCTGTAAAGGAAGGCAGTGAAGAAATTAGATTAGGTTGTATCTCAAATTTTACCCAGCTCTAATTTGGTTCATCTTTGATTATTTTATAATCATAATTCTAGGCTTTTATTTTGTTCTTCCCATGAAGCATATTTATTAGATCACTGTATTCTCAGTGAAAATTCAACTTACCTTGATAGGATTCAGATATGTTAATTTTATTTTCCATCATGACCTAAGTAACTTTTTAAAAAAGGAAAATAATATTACAGATAATAAAAGTAAAGAGTTATAAACAATGTCCCTGACCTTTAAAGATTTTTGTCAGCACCTTAAATTGATACCCAAAAAAGAATAACATAAAATTTGGTGATCTTTGTTCTCTTCTATAAGAATATAGCTAGTTAACCTAGATTTTACACAGAATGAATTCACTGAGGCTGGGTTTAGGTCAGTGGTAAAGCATTTGCCTGGCATATGCAAGGCTCTGGGTTTGAGTCTAAGCAAAAAAACAAATATATTCAGGATAAAATTAATGAATGATTAACTGATAATACTGGCCCATTCCCTATTTAAAAACTATCAAGCTTTACCCAACAATAAAATATAAAATTTGAAAGAAATTATAGAGGAATTGATTGATGTTTTTGTTTCAGATATTCTTAAACTGCATTTTTAGATTCTTTGAATAAATACAATTGCTGGATTTTCATGGGCAAGTAAATGCCCTGATTAAAATAGCTAGAAATAAATGTGTTTTGTTATTTTATCTGACTATGCAGGATATGTTTCTGGAAAAGGCTCCTTAATTACTGTAAAGTGTTGTGATTCCACTGTTTGATCTGTTAGCAGTATTCTTTTGCAGGCTAATAGTGTTCTCTGAGAAAAAGGCCAAAGAGCTTCATATTATTTAAAGATTATTGTCTTCACTCTGATCATCTACATTAGCTCATCTCAGTCTCTTGAACACTCCAGTCTTTAGAGTTACAGCATAGGTTGTACATTTGAGGTCTGATGAGTAGAGAGAATAGTGCAAAATTAAAATAGGATGGTGTACTAGCTTCTAATGTGATTTCTTTAGCTACATTTGTTTCCCTGTCTTACATCATTTCACTAGATCCTATAACCCTCTTGGCTTCTAGAAATTAAATTAGATAGCACCCTTTTAATTCAGAGATGCCTAAACATTCATATGTCATATAGCAATGTTCCAGTTATGAACTGACCACACCTATAATGGACCTCTAAGATAATATCCCCTAGTGACATCAGAGGCATGTTACATTGTGAGTATACCCCGTGATATTCACTCAATGGCAAAATTGCCTCACGATACATTTCGCAGTGTCCACATTATAAACAACACGTGACTATGTTGTACTGTAATTGAAAGTGCTTGTCAAAACAGCACATTTTTCATTTTCTGGCTTTGTTGTCATGTTTGTTAAATTTCTACCCAAGGTCTAATTTCTTTGAATATTTTCTGGGTTTTGATAGTGAGATTCTACAAGACAAGACAAGTAATCCTAGGGTGATTTATGTTCATCTATCTACCATTTTCCTATTTAGCTACACTTTCTCTCTTCAGTTTTGAAATGGAAATTGATAGATGTCTTCCCTTATCTTTGCCTCAGATAAATTTTCCCTGAAATGAACTTATCCACAGAAACATGAAATAATTTATTCCTGACAAGATCAATTAAAGCAGTTCTTTTTATATTAAGATGAAGTGAATGTATACTTGAAAATAATAATGTACCTTCTTTGTTTGTGAACTTCAAATTTTAAAAATCATGAAAAGGACTCTCCAGTGTAAAAACATCAGTCATTAGGTGCTATTTCTACTACAGCTGTGAGACTAAATCTGAATGTTTTATCATTCATCTTTCTGTAATACCTATCTTCTCTAGAATAATCCTGTTTCATATGTCTTTAATACTAACTTCAAACAATTTCTGCTTTTATTTTCAATTGTCAAATTTTATTTTTTGAGTTCTCATTTAACTTTAAAAGTACTGTATTTATGAAGGAGTGGTTACAGTTTGGACCCACACTTTGCAGGATGAAGACACCACTACCGCTATCCTTTCCTCCAGATCTCAAAAGAAAACTTTACTGACAACTCCAAAATGAAATTAAATTTGCTTATTTTGTTATTGCAAGTAGCTGTAGAAAAGTGTTTCTTTAGAATTGTTTAAATTACAAAAATCCCTTTCTGCACTTTAATCTGGTAGTGAATTTGGAAGAATACAATTAATAGTGATCTTGGGCTGGCCAAATAGCTCAGCAGATTAAAGTGCCTACAGGCAGGCACTGAGCCTGGTTTTGATCCCTGGACCTGCCTGCTGGCCCCACCCCCAGGGCACTCTTGAGGTGCAGTTGAGACTGGGCGTGGTGGCACACCTGTAATCCCGGCTCTTGGGAGGCTGTAAACAGGCAGATCACTACCAGTCCCAGCTAGTAGTAAGATCCTGAACACCCTGTAGACCCTTCCCTAAAATACAAAAAAAAAGTGACCTTTAGTCATTTCACTTCCAGTGCAATGTCATACCCAGAGCACATTACTGGGAGCCTATTACTGGGAGCCTCTTTCTACTTTGGCTCACTTCCTTGGCATTGCACATTGTTTTACACATTAGATGATCCAGCCCACTCAGTACCCAGCTCTCTTGTAGCTCACTTGTTCTGTTTGAGAATCAGGCCCAGGAGGTTCTTGCTACAAGGTAATATTTCTGCACTATATGAATTTGCTGAGTTTTTGGGTCAAAAGTGACCAAATGTTAGCAATTCCATAATATCCATTCAAGAAACAATTAAAAAATCTTTTAGAATAGACAATCTAAGCTGTCATCCTAGCTGTTTTGATCAGCCTATTAGGCTTTATGAAAGAGCCTTCCCAGAGAACCACAGTCTTCTCAGAACAGTTCTGCTTCATCTTATTGCTAAATTCTCTGATTTGCAGACATTTTGTCAAATTAAAATGATACCTTTTGGACATAAATTACATAAGCCGTTCCCTAAATCCATGTGTAGTTTTCAAGCTTAGGTATTAGCATAGTAATCAAAGTACCTTATTAGTCTGTAAGTATCACTTAGATGCAAAATAACTCCTCAATTCTAATGTCAACTCAAATTTTGCTAACTGAATTTTATCCTCTTGGTAGACATTCTATAAAATAATGGATAGTATGTTATATAGTCAATTTTCCATAGAATTTCATTTAAAGATTTTCTTTATGCTTATGTTTCATGGTATAAAGAATAAAAATATACATATATTAAAATACATATAAAAAGATGAAGCTCCTATTCAGGAAACTCGGTTTTCTGATATAAAAAGTTGTATATTAGGTTGTTTCAACTTCATAGATTGTATCTCCCCATATTAATTCTGTTGTGAATAACAAGGATAATAGCCAGTAAAAGCTAACCTAGTGCATAGTATACTCTAGAATTACTGTAGGGATCTGATGTTAGGTTAAATTTTTACAGTGGAGAAAACTAACTTTCATCTCAGTGACTGTTCGGTCTACTTCACGCAGCGTGTTTATGTTACCCCAGCCATGCCTGTGTACATACTCATTCTGACCTGCTCCTCACCTGCTGTATCCCCAGAACTTTTCTGCCTGCCTTGTGTCCCAAATATCCTTCGGTCCTTCCAAACTGTGACCCATCTTACATGTTCAGAAACAGAAATTTGCATTAACCCATTCATATTAAAACCTTAGTGATTCTAGCCCTTTTTTCTCAGAGAAATCTGCATTAAAAACAAACATGTTGGTGTTGCCATGAATTGTTAATCTCAATGAACAAAAAAATTCAACTTTAAAAACAAGAGTGAAAAATATTTTGTTAGTGTTGGTAAGACTATTTTTGAGGCAAGAACTATCACAAAGTGACCTAACTTAGAAATCTGCCCCTCGCCCCGAAGCCATGTGACGCCTGAAGGTACTGTGCACTCAGTGACCTCAATGAAGGGAGTGGGTCACTGTATTTATGGGTCTTAGGAAATCAGGCTGCTGATGCCGGCTTTTCCTTCAATTGAGGTGGTGTCTGGTGCAAAATTTCACTCATCGTACTCTTCTCAGACCGTGTTTCCGTCTCATTCTACCTCACGTCACTGTTAGGTCTCTTCCAGCTCTGTTCATTGGTAGGAAATTTACAGGTAAACACTGTCCATGCTTGTAAAATAAAGCCCCCACTTTATTGTAACCCCCAATTTGTCAAGAGATGTGAGGATAGGAAAGATAATCCTTTTTACTCTAAAGAATTATTTCTAAATAGCAGATACTTAGCAATTTAGTTTTTTCAAATCCCATACTGAATTAAATTGCTGAGGTAACTATAGATTGTGGAAGTTTGATTTCGCTTTGTCATATAAACATCTACTTAATGTTTACACTGAAGACTTGTATTTTGTGGCATTAGTTTCTCATGTTTCCTTTTATACATTTACTGAAATTGTTTCTTTTCAGATGAGTGGAAATGTTGCTGTTGTTGGGCTCTGTACAGGGCAAGTGCACTTGGGTAGAGCATGAACTGTACTTCACTAGCTGGATGTGCTTTGCACTCTGCTCTTGTAGATTATTTTGTTTACAGTAGACTGATGTCAGTTTTTGTAAATGTTTTTTCTTAGCACTTTAACTGTGAGTGTACAAACTTTTAAATGTAGTGGTTGTATATTTTGGTTATAAACTGAAAGTTTTTAATAAAATTAAATAATTTTGTTCTCTTTTCTGTTCTTAGTATCTGATTGAATATAATTTTCTTGATCATCTTCCAGTCTCAGTCTATTTAACATAGTAACATTCCTATTTTTAAATTAGGTTTTATATTTTTATGTTACTAAGTTATAAATTAATAATTACATAGGATCACAGTACTGTGGGACACAGATATATATGTAGGTACATGCTGTCCTGTCATATCCTCTGTTCTTGTGTTCAATGTGTCAATATAGGTAAGAATCACCTCTAGTCATTGCTGTACTTTCAGTACAATAGTACCACTAGGTATATGATAGACGCTCAATAAATATCTGTTGAAACTGAATACATAGGTATATAAGTTTTCTCACAAGGAGTCATATAAGCAAATAATCAGGTGTTTTGTCTTTTCATTCTTAGGAGGGTAGACCTGGATGCAGGCTCCTGAAGTGTAGGAGCGAGCCTACAAGTTTGCTCTTGACTGGAGGTTGAACGCGGATGAGAAAAGACACAATTAATTTAGAAACAGAGGCTGGGGCTTTTGTCTCATTTTGACAAAGAACCCTGAGCATTTGGCTCACCTCACTTTTTTTTTTTAATGTGTTTAGTACAGGGTCTCACTACACAGATCAGACTCATAGTGATTCCCATAGTTTTCAGAAAAAACATAGTTTTCAGCCTCCCAAGCACTGGGATTATAGGTGCGCACCACTTCGCCCAGTGTGCCCTGGGGGGCGGGGCCAATACAGCATGCCTGGGATCAAACCCCAGTCCCTGCCTCTGCCTAAGCAGGCGCTTTAATCCCCTGAGCTATCTATCCCCTGACCGGCTCATCACCTCACTGTTATTAGCTGAAAAATGGAAACAAGCAGTTGGAATGGCATGAAATTCACCTGCCTCTTGTTATCTGTAGAATATGACCAGGCAAACAACTGGATGTCAGCTGGGGTGACTTCCCTGGAACATGCAATGTGCTAGCATGCCAAAGAAGGAACAGCTTGTGGTTCCCTCTTCATATCATAGCAAAGATCAATTAGGCCTCGATCTTCATTTCTGGTCTCCTGCATCTCCCCATTTTTTATTTTATAAGCAGTAGCTGAGTATATCAATCTTCGCTTCTCATTCACAGGGGAGTATGTAGGTGTAGTCCTTTTATCTTTTGTTTTGAGGTCTGGCCTTTAGTGATTGTGTCTTTTTTTTTAAGGGTTTTTTTTTGTGTGTGTGTGTGCAGGGCCTCACTATGCAGCCCACACTCATAGTGATCCTCCTGATTTCTGCCTCCCTAGTGCTGGGATTATAGGGGCGTGCCACTGTGCCTGGACTCCACCACTGGTTCAGTACACCCAAAGGTGAGGCCGGCGCAGCATGCAGAAGCAGGGATCGAATGCTGGCCCCTGGGCTTACCTAAGCAAGCGCTTAGTCCACTGAGCTGTACCGCCGGCCCTAGTGATTGTGTCTTCACTCACAATTGTAATATGTCTGTCCTGGCTCCTCTCGAGGGCCTGGCCCTGTCTGACTGCCTATAATATTTCTAACTAACTTAGTTGCTCCACCTATGAACTGCCACAGAGAGGCAAGGGGTGAAAACTGTTCTATGTCCAGCTGAAAAGTGTCGTAGTTGTGATGGGCAGGCAGAGCTCCTCCCTAGGGCTCTAGATAAAGTCTCTCAATAGACATCGGGCATTCATACCACAGCAGTGAGGTGGTCTGATGTTCTGGGCAGGCCTCGACAATGGACAAGTCCTCCTGTTTCCTGGTAGTTCTCTTCAGTTGTCATCTAGTAGCAGGGTCTCACTAGTGCGGAGAGCAGAGTCCAGCTCCTCCATGGGCACTTCCTGGGGGCAATTCCTCCCTGGTTATGTGCTTCTACAGGGCACCCATACATTCCGTCCATTTCCTGCAATGACACAAATCACCACCCCAGTGCCAACAGGGTAGCTGGTTCCCCTCTGTTTCCCCATCTCCAGCCACTGCAACACTTGTGCTTTCTCCTTTTTTCCATGCTCCTGTACTTTCACCCAAAGTAATTTCACCATGATGCTATCGATATCATGAACAAGATTCAAAACTTAAATGTAAACATTGCAAGGTCAAGACAGTCTTGCATCTTATTATTAATTATTGCATTTTTTAAAACTGCCATCTTAATGTCCAGTGTGCACACTCAACAATAGCTTGCCTTTCTGGACTATAAGGAATTCCAGTAGAATGAATAACATCCTATTATTGTGAAAATCTTTGAAAGCTCCCTTTTGAATAGGTAGGGCCATTATCTTTTTATTGTCCTGGAGACTCCCATTTTTGCAAATCCTGAGAGACAGTGCTGCCGTGTGTGTCCTGTAGCCTTGCTGTTGGCAGAGTACACGTAAAATGAGAGTTAAGTATCTTCACTAACAAACTGGAGTCACCAAGCTGGGATATCTGTGCCGCATCCATTTGCCATAGCTCCTCCCTGGAGGCCTTTGGGATTACAGCCTTCTGATGGGATTGACGTGAAGGCCGGCATGCTGGGCAAGATTGTACAATATGGCATGTTGCTCTGGAGAGCTTAAAGCCAGAGTTTTAGGACCAACAAGTGTGGTGGGAGAGTGAGGGGCGAGCAGTGTGATCAGCATAAGAGGCAGTCGGACTAATTCCAAACCTGTTCATTTGCCAAAGCAGCTTCTACTTTCTAGAGTTCTTTAAGTGCTTCAGCTGTGAGAGTCTGGGGAGAATTCAAATGTGGCTCTGCTTTTATGTTTTATATGGACTGCTTGACTGTTCTGTAGGTATTCCTAGTTTTGGGTTACCCTAGTAATTTGTAGAAATCATTTAATGCTTGTAATGAGTCTCTTCTTAATGTTAATTTCTGAGTTTGAACTGCTCTTTCTATTATCAGAGTTCCCAGGTAACTGTAGGGGGAGATAGTTTGAATTTTCTCTAGGGCTATGCATAATCCATGTTGTATTAAAGCCTGTTTAGTTCCTGCAAACAGAAGGGTAAATTGTTGCTGAGAATTGACAGCAAGCAACATATCCTCCATGTAATGTATATGACACAGGGCTGCAGAGACGTGATCCTGGGCTCCAGGCCTCCACTGGGACTTGTGGGAGGCATCGTCTGAGCTCCAGGTCTTCACCTGGGCTCATGCAGGACATTACTGTGGGTTCCAGGCCTTCAGCGGGAATCTTTGGTCTTTAGTGTGTGGACAGATTTCCTCTACTCTTTGCCTATGAGTTTCTGGGTGAGCCATTACAAATAATCTTATGAAATGTGTGTCCTGCATTGTGGTGTTCCCTTTACAAAAACTCTAAACCATGCATAATCTGTCTGGGTGACATGGGGTCCGCCAAGAAAGTGGCTGCTGCTCGGGCAGGCCAGCCGGGGGACCGCAGAGATGAAGCCTTCCCCAAAACATCTGCACCTGCATCCGTGAGCCCACAAAACATCTTCCTTTAATCATTTTTTTAAAGAGATAAAATAAAAAAATATAATAATAAAAATAAAAAAAGAGATAAAATAACCAAAATTTCAAAACAAGATAATAGGAGGGTAACAATGGTTAATACAATATATTGTTATCTTTAGTTACTCAAGAGTACAAGATACTGGCATTTAATTGTCCAAGCAGTACCTGTACAAACCTTTCTGTTCTCTCTTTTATTTTTTGCGGAACCAGGCATTGAACTCAGGCCCTTGATGCTTATTCCACTGAGCCATCTCCCCGGCCCCTCTTTTAATCTCAAGAGTATACATGAGTCTGTAATATCTTAATAAAGAACACCTCCTTGGGGGACAGGGGAAGTTACTGTTAAATCTTTAGCTTCTCAGCTAATAACTGATTCTGACAACCAGTAAAATTAGTTGAGCAATATAATCTCCTGGTTCAAAATCCCAAATATCAAGTGACTGAACCACAACCCGAATTTCTCCCAAATAGTCTGAATCAATAGTCCCATGGAGTACTTTAGCACCCTGTAGGTTTAATTTACTTTTTCCTTTAGACCCATAGAAGCTAAGAGAAGGTCTCCAAATCCCTATGGGATTTTAACAGATTCATCTCTACCAAGAAAGTTACCTACCTGTTCAGCAGTGGGAAGGTCTAATCCTATGCTTCCTGGGATTCTGGTAATAAGGGTCTCAACTCTCCTCCAGAGACCCACTGAGAGTTGGAGCTGTAAGCATGTGCTGGGAATGCCCACCTGTGGAATGCCTTCTTGATTATATTTAAAGCAACATTGATTTTCTTGTTGATATCTGGGACAAGGGCTCAGTGCTTTCCCCTCCAGGAGAGGAACAATTGCACACTATTTTATCTGGGATTGAGTGCCCTGTTTGCAGATATGCCCTGTTTTGCCACAGCCAAAACATTTTTGAAGAATCCTGATTTTGTTTAATTAAATCAAACATAGCTTGAGCAAACATAGAGGACTTAGGTCCGGGTGTGGTGGCACACATCTGTAGTCCTAGCACTTGGGAGGTGGAGGCAGGAAGATTGTTGTGAGTTTGAGACAAACCTGTACTCCAAAGTGAGCTCAAGGTCACCCTGAGCTTCATAGCAAGATCCTGTCTCAAACAGACAAAAAAAAAAGGGACTTATGACCTCTGTTATCCACATCTTGGCATAAATAGTTTCCAAGATTTTTAGTTGCTCAGATGGCCCCTAGTGCTTGTTTACACAAAAATCTCTGCTGCTTGGGCATGTGCTATCATCAGACAGCTTCTTGCAACCTGCCTTAAGAATTGGTCATAAGTTTCCCGTGAGCCCTGAAGAATGCATGAAAAGGACTGAGTGGGAATACCTTCCACAGGAATAGCTGCCCAGGCTCATTTCATTATGAGAGCTATTATGATAAGCCTGGCCTGGAAGGGTTAACTGTGGGACTAGATCTGAGTATGGACCTCTTCCTAACAGCATATCCTCAGTAATCATGCCCCTCGATTCTATCATGCCTGTTCAGCTGCTAACTCTTAAAGATTAACATGGAAATTTATATATTACCCTGCAGAAAGGCAGGACCTAACCAAATTCTTAATGTCTGAAGAGCCAAGCATAAAGCTGCTAGGACAGACTTCAACAAGCCCAACGCGAAAGATGTTTGAACCCCATTGTCCATGACAGGAGATTCTAATTCTTTAAGCAATTTATACTCCAGAGGGTTATACCGATGAACATTTTGTTGTGGATTTTTAGGGTAGGGATGAATATTCATTGGAACTGCACATATCCCAAAGTGCAGCCTGTGTAACCAGTCTTTGATAAAGGAGATGCTCTTTCTATATCAACCACAGATGGAAGGGAAGGAGGAAGAAGAGAATTAGAAGGGGACCATGGTTTCTCACCCTCATTTTTATCTTCACTCAAGGGTGTACTAGGTGTGGGATGTTTTCCAGAGGTTAAAGGACAAAGAATCTCCAGAAGGAGAAAGTTTCAGGGGATATAAAAGAGCCCTGGCTATAAGCAAGCTCCAAGCCTTCTTCCAATAGATCCTGACTTTCTATGTCAGCTGTGCCAACCTGAGGAAAGCATGGGTTACGTCTGATAAGATTTTGTAAAATATGAGAAAGCAATTAGGCACTAACTCGAGTGCCATGCTAGTGCAACAGAATATCCGATAAAGGCATAGAACACTGTACTTCTGTTGACAGATTCTGCTCCATACGCTGGCTGAAAGGGTTTTTTGTGTGTAACTCACATTCCTTTTGCTTTCTTCCTTTTCTTCTTTTTTCATTTGCTGGCCCACTAGGCTCCTCTCCACTGCAGAGTCTCTGTTGCTTACTCGCTACCCTTTGCCCAGGCAGGCCTTCCCCAGCTGGGTCCCTGTTCAGGCACCACTTGTAGGAACCAGTGTAGTAGTTTGTCCCCAAGTAGGAGGAAAATGAGAATGAAAAACAAAAAGATACAGAATTAATTTAGAAAGAGGAGCCAGGACCTCTTACCTCTAGTGGCCTGCCTCACTTTTACTAACTTAGACATGGGCGTAAGCAATTAGAGTAGCACGAGGTTCATCTGTCTCCTATTGTCTATTGTATCAGCCAGATCACAAACTCAGCTGTGTTGACTCTTCCCTGGATCTCGCAATCCATGAGCATGACAGCTCATTTTCCACAGAGGAAATGCTCCTCTGTGTGCACAGGGAAGGTCAGTTAGGCCTCGGTCCTCTCTATCATGTGCCCTTCTACACTGTATAGTTTTGGGCTAGGACGAAACCTGGCAATCATAAAGCTTAACTTCCAACCCAGTGAAGAAATCCCTAAATCTGTCTTTTATTAGCTTCAGTTTGATTGGTTTCAGTAGCAAAAAGCTCACCACTCTACAAGGACTTCCATTCCATTTTGAAGCAGTTCTACTCACTACATATTCCAGGTTAGCAGGTGTCTTATTTACTCTTCTCTTGTTGCTGGGACAAATACCCAACACCCAAAATGAAGGAAGGAAAGGTTTATTTAGCTCACAGTTACTGGAGGTTTTAGTCCATACTCAGCTGGCTCCAAGGCAAAGTGGCACAAGGCAGAGAGCATCAGTTCTTGGCAGCCAAACAGCAACAACAAAGAGCAATCTCTACAGAAAGTCTTCTCTCTGTCTCTTATACTACACTCAGGCTCTCTGCCCCAGGATGGGATGTAGTACTCACACCCATATTCCCAGCAGTACTAAGATCCATAATCCCGGCTTGGATCACACATAATCCCAGTGGGTCATCAGTTAATCACAAACTGTAGAGGCTTTGGGGGGACAACTAGACACAAACCATAACAGCAGGTTACTATTGAACTTACTATGTGGCCCACTCTGGCCTCAACCTTGAAGCAAACTCCTGCCTCAACTTCTTAAATTCTGGGATTGCAAATGTACCACCATTCTTGGCTAAAACAATTTTACTTATTATAAAAGACTTTCCAACCATGTGTGGTGACATATACTTGTGACCCCAGCACTCAGGAGGCTAAGGCGGGATCGCTATGGGTTCAAGCCCAATGTAGGCTACATAACAAGACCCTGACTCAAAAAAAAGAAGGCCTTCCAGGGCTGGCAAGATAGCTCAGCGGTCTAGAGCGCCTCTCAGGGACCGCGGTTCGAGCCCTAGCACCACATGCCATGCCAGCCCCTCCCCACAGGGCCGGCTGAGCTCACCCCCCACCCCCGCGAAAAAAGAATCCGTGATGTGTAGCGAGACACTGTAATAAATAAAGGAATTTTTTTTTTAAAAAAAAGAAGGCCTTCCATATATTGAGTGTAAAATATACCTTTGCTTAGTGCTCATTGCTACTGTTCTATAATAATTCCATTATATAATCAGTCTTCTCAGGACTACCTCCTAGACACTGAAAAAACCTTTCCTGTTTCCTTCAAATCTTGTGTGCAGGCATGTTCTGTTCTCCTGTGACATTCAATTAGACTCTAGTTGCTCCTCTCCAAAGTATAGTAGTTATATTTCTCTTAAAATCCTCAAACAAATCTAGGGGCCGGGGAGATGGCTCAGCGGAATAAGTACTTCCCTGGCAAGCGTAAGGGTCTGTATTCAATCTCTGGTTCCACCAAAAAAAAAAATCCTCAAAACTAAATGCTCTGTCCAAAAGCTACAAAATCAGCAAACAATCCATTGTACCCTAAATTCTGCCCACTGTCCTTATATTAATTCTACATTTTCTTTCTTTTTCTTTTTTTGCAGAACCAGGGATTGAACTCAGGCCCTCGCAACTTGCCAGGCAAGAGCTTATTCTACTGAGCTATCTCCCCAGCCATTAATTCTAAATATATATATAGAAACCATCTTCTTCCAATAACTGAAAGATCTAGCCATCCAAACACGAAGTTATTTATGTTTACATGTTCGCGAGTTCTCCACACTCTGCCAATTAAGCCAAATATTTCCTCAAGTCACTGATTGATTACTTACTACATATGTGGAAGTGAACCAAAGAAAATTCTTACTCTCCTGACAGTTTAATTCTAAACAAACAAAATATTTACTTAAGATGGGAAAATTCCCTCAATGATTGTGTTATGGTTTCTGGATGGCAGGGTTCGCTTCTTCAGGAAAGTGGGGTGGAGAGTGCTGTTTTGTTTCTGAGTGTTTTGTGTTGCTCCTTTGCTAACATAGGCCGATGCTTCCGGTCATGACGAGGGGGGCCCACAGATGCACGAGCTTACAGTGTCTGCTCCGCAGAGCAAAATGCTGGCCCACGCCAGCGGTTTCCAGCAATGGGGTACTTTCATCAGATAATTTAGCACATGTAGTCTCAGCATAAGACAGACAATAGCAGGCTTCTGTTTAAAGGGAAAGCAAAGTGCTCGGAGGAGCGCTCCCTTGGCCTAACCCTTCCCTCCTCTGTGCAGCCCTTGAGGTATCCGGGTAGAAGTCCCACTGAGCAAAGAACTCGCTGAACAGAACTAAACTGTTCTACTTCACTGTGCTGGTTACTGGAATGTACACATGTTTAAAACTACGTAGAACTACATGTACATACCCACCCAAATGACTGTCACACAAAAGAGAGAATACCTATGCCAGTTACTTGAAAATATGTTACAACTGGGGGAAACAGTGTAGGGTTATTTTCTTACAATTATACATAAATCTATAGTTACCCGAAAAAGTATAACACAGTCTTTTTTTGCGTGTGTATGAAGTACAGGGTGTCACTACACAAATTGGACTCGTAGTGATCCTCCTATTTTCAGCCTCCCAAGTGCTGGGATAACAGGTGTGTGCCGCCACATCCAGTCTCAATTGCAGTCTCGGTGTGTCCTGGGGACAGGGCCGTCACTACCCTGGGGGTTGAACCCTGATCCCTGAGTCTGCCTAGGCAGGCGCTTTTATCCACTGAGCTATCTGGCCAGCCTGTAACACATTCTTTATGGTAATCTCTATGTCCTTTTTAAAAAATTCTATGATTCATCCCCCATTTATTTTCTAAGTATCTTTTTTCTTCTGTTAACTTTAACAATATACTGGCATTTGTTGTTTGAAAGAGATACTCAAACCGGAAAGACCCTCTCATCTAGAAGTCCTTGAGTTCTTATTTGGCCCTCCTAATTTCATAGTCACAAGTGAAAACGACTATTTATATAAAGAAATTAGCTCTCGCATCCTCCCAGGGCCCAGTCTGCTTCTTGACAGTCTAACCTTCCACTCTCAGATGTACAAAGAGGTCTGCTGTGATTCCCAGAAGCAAGATATTGTATGTGGCAAAAGGGGACATTCCTTATCTGTGGTTGAACCAATGTGATGTTGAAAGGACGTAACCCACTGTCCCTGACTTTAAAGATGAAGGGGACCATGCACTGAGGCTCTCAACCCTGGAAGTGGCTTTCAGACAACTACAAAACTTAGATCTTAGTCCTCCAACTGCAGTGAACCTAATTTTGTCCACAACCAGAATGAACAAAAAAAGTGAGTATACAGTCTTTAGAAAAGAACGGCTGACCTCTTGACTGTAGGAAATCCATGTCAGACTTCCAAGCTACACACCTGGGAGAGCATCAGTTCTGTTGTTTAAAACCTCTAAGTTTGGGGTAAAAGCACCAATAGAAACAGAAACACAGCCTCACACCTGTGTGCCTGCAAATGTAGATGGTAGGCAAGTGAGTGATGGGAAGCTGCCCAGTGAATCCAACGGGAAGCAGAAACACTATTTTTTCACCATTATTCTTCCAGTTTTCTTTCCACTTATTCCCATATCTTCTTCAATACATCCTACATTCTTTCTATTTTTGTTTGTTTGTATTTTGTTTTTGACAGAAACAGGGATTGACCTCAGGCCCTTGTGCTTGCCAGGGAAGTGCTAATACTACTGAGCCATTTCCCTCGCCCCTCTACTTTCTTTCTTTAAAGGAGCTCTTCAGGGCTGGCCAAATAGCTCAGCTGATTAAAGTGCCTGCAAGCAGGCCCAGAGGCCCAGCGTTCAATCCCCGTGTGGCACCCTGAGAGGCAATTGAGACTGGGTGTGGTGGTGTGTGCCTGTAATCCCAGCTCTTGGGAGGCTGTAAAGAGATGGATCACTATGAGTCTGATCTAGTAGTGAGACCCTGCACACTCTGTAGACCCTTCCATAAAAGAATAAAACAGCTCTTCCTTTTTCTTTGTTAATAGAATCAAGTGTGTTTTTAACAGCCCACATTCCCACCTGCAAGCCCACTCATTTGTCAAAAAGAGACAAGGATTAAGTTATGCCTTGGAAAGATGTTGAGATTTCCTAGAGTGCAAGTATTAGAAAGGCCAGGCCACCAGGCCCGCTAGCTGCTGTCTGCTCCCCAGCAACATACACAAGAGAGCAATTTGCAAATTTATTTTTTAAAACCACAGAATCAGTCACTAAAAAAAAAACTTTTTTTAAGCATCAAAGTGTTGGCTAAAGTACTGATGATTCACCGTCAACTATTTCACAGCTGCAGGATTACACCAGGCTCTTTCACTATCTTTTGGCAGACAGATCAAGTCTAAAAGTTCTCCAAGGGAGATAGCTCAGGGGAATAAGCACTTGCCTGGCAGATGAAGGGTCCTGAGTTCAACCCTCAGTACCACAAAAAAAAAGTAAAATAAAATAAAAATAAAAGTTCTACAAGACTAATGGAAAGTCTTCATCAATCCCAAACAATATTACATAGCTATTTGCAATAATAAAAACAATAGAAGTATTTGAACATTTCACATGCAGTGAATCAACAAAGTCTATATTTTTATTCTTTTAGGATTTTTTAACACCAAACTTGTTAGAAAAGTGCTAAATATGGGAAATAAATCCACATAGTGTCTCTGTAAGCAGTTTCTGGTTTCCCATATATCCAGCAGCCCAAAGGGCAGAAAAGAGAAGCTATTCTCTGGCAATCAATTGGGCACAGTTGTGTCGGTTCAAAGGAACTGTTGGTGATAGTCTGCAGGGCTTGAATAATGCGTGGGCCCCTCTCCCGTCACTCTGGCAGAGTCCAGATGAACCCAAGCCATAGGGATAAGGATGGTTCTCTTGCACTTTCAATGTGATGAGGATTTCTGAAGCTTCCCAAGATTGTGTGAGCCTTGTGGTTTTGAGAAATTAATTTTATTTCCAGAGCCATTGCTGTAGCATTAAAATTAATTAGCAAATCCCAACAACTAAGAACTAGATCCTTTAAAAATCCTTCCTTCATCTTGTTCTGTTCATTGATAGCTTTTTGTTTTTGTTTTTTGTAAAAACATGATTTTTTAACTAACAAATAGTACTGGGGAAAGTAGACATCCTAATTGTTATAGTTTAGTTTGGCAAGGGGAAACAGTACAATACTGGATACTAAATTATAAGATTACTTTATTTATTTTTTTATTTTGGTGGAACTAGGGATTAAACTCAGACCCTTGCATTTGCCATGGAAGCACTTATTTTACTAAGCCATCTCCAAGAGTCTTATACAAAAAGAGTTCAGGAAATCTGTCCACAACTAAAAGCCAAGGTATCCAGCTGAATACCTGAATCCCATGGTAATGTCCTATGTGAGTCCAGCTGAAGACTCATGACAATGCCCCTCTGCCATTAGCCCAACTGGAGGCCTAGAGCCCATGATAGTGTTTCATGAAGGCCTATTTCTTTTCTTTCTTTCTTTCTTTCTTTCTTTCTTTCTTTCTTTCTTTCTTTCTTTCTTTCTTTCTTTCTTTCTTTCCTTCTTCTTTCTTTTTTTGCCGTACCAGGGATTGAACTCAGGGCCTTGCACTTGCCAGGCAGTGCTTTTTTTTACTGAGCTATCTCCCCAGCCCTGAAGGCCTACTTCATGGATCTGTACTAGTAAGGCCCAAAGGTCAGTGGTGAAGGCTAGGAAGTCTATGCCAACTGGGTGAGGGATCTGAACTGGATCCAGAAAGCAGTGCTCAAATTAAGAACCAGAGCTCCCTGGAACGTTATCACAGCCATCCTTAGAGACAACGAGGACCCAAGCTCCTCCAATGATGAGAACATCCAGGCTCCTAACAGGAAAGCCAGCATAAGCTTCTCCAGGAGACTGGGCAGTGCACCATCTTCCCTTCAGAGCCAGGAAGCAATGTTCAAAGTGAGGCCCAGAGCTCTCCTGAAGTGGACCATAGCCATTCTCAGCGACAATCAGGTCCTGGGTGACTTTGAGGATGAGAACAGCCAAGTTCATCAGGGAGTCCAATATAACAAGCTCCTCCAAGAGCATCAGCAGCTGCCCTGACGGCCCCCTAACAGCTGCCCTAACGGCCCCCCCGCAGCTTCTCCAGCTCTGCCTCTTGCACTGCTGCCAGCAGTCCTCAGCTGGGCCTCCCTAGCACCACGATGGCTCAGCTCAGGGCGTAACAAGTTGACCACGAGCTGGCCATTCACCTCGCTAGTGTAGAAGGGCAAGACTAGAGCCCTAGCTCTTTGTACAAAAATCAACTCAAAGATGAGTCAAAGACCCAGATATAAGACCTGAAAACTTGAAGCTGCTTAAGAAAAGAGGGGAGCTGGGCATGGAGACAGGAGGATTGCTGTGAGCTCAAGGCCAGCTTGGGCCACATATTAAGCTCAAAGCTGGCCCAAACTACGTAGTGAGACTCTGTTTAAAAAAAAAAAAAAGAGCAAAATACTTGAAGCCATAGTCAGAGGCAAAATCTTCCTGCGTAGCACACTAATTGCAAAGGAAATACCAACAAGAATTGACAAATGGGACTATATCACATTAAAAATTTGCACAACAAGAGCAACATCCAACAGGATGGAGAGAGCCTACAGAGAGGGAGAAACAAAATCTTTGCTAGCTACTTTCCCAGTAGGATTAACATCAAGAAAAATATAAAGAATTTTTTTAAAAAGCACCAAAAAAATAAAAATAAAAAAATAAATAAAAAGCACCAAAATTTAAATAACCCAGTCAATAAATAGGCAGTGCACAGCTATTCAACATCTTTAGCCATGAGGGACATGCAGACCAAAACCACACTGAGATGCCACTTCACTCCAGTCAGAATAGGAATACAAAACCAGGTAACCTGGTGGTGCCTGTCTGCAATCCCAGCCTGCTGACGGAGGTAGGAAGGCTGTAGAGAGAGACCACAAAGGAGACTTTCTACACTGCTGATGGGAATATAAACTGGCAGAGCTACTATGGAAGGTTTGTAAGGTCCTTCAGAAAACTAAACAATGAGTTACCATATGACCCAGCGTACCCCTCCTTCATATGTACTGGAAGGAATAAAGTCAAAATACTATTGGCTACCAGCATATCATGTTTTTTGCAAGATAATTTACAATAGACAAAATATGGAGCCAACCTAGGTGCCATCAACTGATGAGCAAGATACAGAAAATGTGGTATATACACTCAGTGGGAGCTATAAAGAAGGACGGAGTTAACTGGAGATCACCATGTTAGCTGAAATAAGCCAGACTCAGAAAGATAAGCATCGTGTTTCCTCCTACTATAGGAGCATCCAGACGGTAGCTGTAGAGGTGGACAAAAATTCAGTTAAGATTCAAGAAATATTTTGAAGGTAGTGTTAGCAAGATTTACTGGATGTGAGAGGTGAGGGCAAAGGAGGAGTAAAAGACAGAGTCAGATGGTGTGTTTTGGCCAGAGCAGACAGGTGAATTTGGTGTCACTTAATGGAAAGGGAGGGCCTGGGGAGATGGTTCAGTAGAATAAGTGCTTCTCTGGCAAGTGCAAGGGCCTGAGTTCAGTCCCTGGTTCTGAAAAAAAAAAAAAAAAAGATTTAAAAAAATGAAAATGGGAGATTAGGGGAAGAATAGCTGCTGGAGGGGGGACATGAAGTGTTCTGTGCTGGACGGGTTAGGTTCAGGGCGACCATGAGCTAGTTAGGACGCAAGGCCAAGCAAACAGTGGGACACGGGTCTGGTGCTCTGGTGGAGACTGCGGCCTGACATAGATATTTTAGAATCATCAAGGCATAGATGCTATTTAGGACCACTGGGCTATGTGAGCTCCCCTTGGAGAACACTAAAGAAATTGTGCAGAGACAAAAGGTTGGGAAAAGAGAAGAAGAGAAGCCAGTGAAGTGTAAAGAGACCAAGGGAATGAATGTATTATAAAAGAAGCTTTGCAAAGAAAGAAATTCAATTGGTCAGATGATGCCTAAAGACCAAAGAAGATAAGGGGGGCATGGTAGCACGTGCCTGTCATCCCAGCACTCAGGGGGCTGAGGCAGGAGGATCACCGAGAGCTCAAGGCCAGCCTGGGCTAGTTGGTGAGTTCAAGGCTAACGTGGACTTCATAGTGAGACCCTGTCTCAAAAACCAAAAAAAAAACAACAACAAAAAAAAAAACCTAGAGATGACCTTTGGCTTTGACAACATGGTCATTATTTTTAAAAACTACTTCAGCGGACTGGGAAGAAAGCCAGTGGGAAGTGGATTGAAGATTACATGGGAGCTTGCATTTCTAGCAGCTAGAAGATTAGATATATACAATAACCTTCCTAACAAAAGCAGACAAAACATTGAATAATATATAGAAATCTTTATAATTGCTTTGCTAAGCTGGCATGGTCTTACCAACAGAAAATTCTAAACAAGGTAAGAGCGAAGCCACATTAGAGATAAGTGGCACCACCAGCTTCCACTCCGCGTGTTCTTTAGAGCGTGGCAGGTGGGAGACGTCTGCAGCGAGCTGGACTCCGAAGGACTACGCACACCTCCAGTGCGAAGACAGGAGGGGCCAGAGAGACGGCTCAGCAGCACTAAGTGGCTGCCTGGCAAGTGCCAAGTCCTGAGTGCGAGTTTGGTCCCCGGTATCAAAACACAAAACAGAGCAAAACAAAAAATGGTGTGAAGGAGAGAGACACAGGACAGGGCATCAAAGAAACTTCACTGTTTCGAATCAGCTCTGCTGGCAGGAGGATAGCCAGATCTCACCTGAGAATTTTTGTCATGATTGTCACCACATACAGTTGTGGTGCAAATATCCTGTTGTTTGTGTATAGACCACAACTCAAAGGGCTCTGCATTGCTGTAACTTATTGCAATTAGCAAAAGCAAGCCGTGTTTTCTTTAGAGGACTGGATCTTCAATTCTCAGGTACTAGGCATATAAGAAACAGAATGTTATGAAAAAGGAAGGGTGCTATACTAGGAAGGCTTGAAAAAAAAAAATAAAAGCCCTAATTGAATTTCTAAGTGTGGACAATTGCAATTTTGTAACTGAAATTAGAAACAACAAGTTAAATACCAGGTATTAGTGAACTACAGTAAGATAAAGTGATTTTTAAGTGTACAGAATCTTTTTATTCTCTCTCTTCAAGAGATGGGCTTAGGGCTGGGGAGATAGCTTGGCAGTCTGAGTGCCTGCCTGGCAAGCACAAGGACCTGGTTCCACCCTTGTGGAAACCAGGTGTGGTGGCACTTGCCTATAATCCCAGCACTGGAGAGGCTGAGACAGGAGGATCCCTATGAGTCCAAGCTGCGTAGCGAGACCCTGAATCAAATAAATAATTTATTGAAAGAGAAAGAGATGGCTTAATTTCCTTTTCTTGTGTATAATAGATGTAGTGTCTTGCTTCTAGAAAATGAATAGAGGTGTGGGATTTGGAAATGGGGTCACAAAGCCACTGTGGCATCCTGATGCTTCGCTTTTCATTTCTCCCCCTCCTACGCAACCAGCTCCCGTGAAGACACCAGGCAGCCCTGTGGCCAGGTCCTCAAGTGAGGAACTGGGGCCTCTGGAGTGAAGCTCCTTGGCAGAGGCGTCACCCTGAGCCATGTCTTCGCAAGACTACAGCCCAGGCGGAGAGCTTGACTGCTAGGAGATGGGCGGAGCGGCTTGACCGCCGAGCCGTTCCCGGATTCCTGACTCTCGAAAACTGAGAAATGTAAGTGTGTGTTGCTTTACACTCCTAACGTTTGGGATACTTTATTATGTGTCCATAAATAACACAGATATGCCTGGAACTCCAGCAGACTGGGAGGCAGGGGCAGGACAATCCTAAATTTGAGCAATT
This sequence comes from Ctenomys sociabilis, assembly GCA_004027165.1. NCBI lineage: Eukaryota > Metazoa > Chordata > Mammalia > Rodentia > Ctenomyidae > Ctenomys > Ctenomys sociabilis. The sequence continues at coordinate 2,811 of PVKA01006023.1, read as the reverse complement.
TAGTAAGACCCTGTCTCAGAATTAAAGAATGATGAAGGGACTAGAGATATAAATCAGTGCAACCACCTTAGTTCGATTCCTAATTTAAAAAAATAATAATATTTGAAATAATTCAGGTATAAAAAATAAGATATGTAAACAGCTACACTCTCTTAATTTACTGATAAGAGACATCTGCTATAATAATGTCTGTAAGTATAATATCATGCATGCACCTTGTACGATACCAAAACATTGTGAAAAGTTTGGAATGTATTAATTTATCAAATCCATCCTGTTAAGGTGTCTTAAAACTGTCTCACTGATATTTGTACTTAAATAAAATAAAAAATAAATAAATAAAAATGAAAAAAAAAATAATGAAATTAGCCAAGGGCAGCGTAGACAAAGAGACAATGTAAAGTGATATTTAATCAGCATTACGGTTTAAAGCTAGACGCCCCTCCCCTATGTTTAATGCACACAAAGGGGGCATTAGAGCCGTGATCGGATCGTGGGGGGTAATACTCATAGTGGATTCGTCCACTGGTGAGTTCACAGCTGAACGGTGTTGCGAGGTGGATCCTGGTTGGAGGAGGCGTGGCCGGAAGGCGTCTGTCTTGGCCCTTGATCCGTTTCCTGTCTGTGGTGCTGTGATCCCTCTCCTCTGCCAGCCTTCTCTATCCTCTCCTGGCTTGGAGCCTGCCCACTAGGCCAGGACCGAAACAGCAGAAATGTGAGCCACGGCACACCTCTCCTCCCACAAGGTGTGGGCGCTGAGGCCTGTGCCCCAGGGAGGAGAAAGTGACTAAAGACAGTCGGCATTCTTGAAAAAGTAATAGGAATGCCAGTGTTCTTAGCTGAGGATTTGCTGAAATTGCTGAAAGATGCTCATCATGGAGTCTGTGGGGCCCAGCCAATCCCTTTTTTTTTTTTTTCAGTCATTGCTGGGAATCAAAACCAGGGCCTCACACGGGATAAACACACTAGCACTGAGTGTGTGAGCTGTCCCCTAAGATGATCTCTTTGTTTGAGCTGCATGGAGTCCTCACAGGAGAGCTGAAGAATGCCAGACAGGAAGCAATAAAGCGCGCAGAGCAGAGGCAGATCAATCATAAAGGAATAACAATTGGACTGAAGGCTGATTTATCTACAGCAATAGAAGCCAGAAGACAGGAATATATCTTAATTTGCTGAGAGAAAAACAACTGTAAACTAGGAATTATAACCCAGCAAAAGTACCTCTCCAGACTGAGGACTAGAGTAAGTGTCTGGGGAGCCGACGCAATCACGGCCACCCACTCCAAACCCTCTGTACCCACCTCTTCTTATTCAGCAGGAAGCGTAGTGCCGTACAAATCACGCACCTTCAGTGTGACAGGAAGATAAACCTTACAAGCATCAAACTCCCTGGGGTTGCAAACACTCTTTTACAGCAGAGATTTCTCTTGATGCCCCAGTGCCAAACTTTGTGGAGAACCTGGCAGAGGAGCAGAGTCCAGAAAACCTTCCCTTAAGTAAGAAGTGGATATTGAGATAAATTCAAAAGCCCCCTTAAATATTGAAATACAGGACAAGGATCCTGTCAGATCAGACATGAAAGGACGTAAGAAGACATGTAAGAGGTCAGGAGGTGATCTTCTTGAAAGGGACAAAAAAGAGAGAAAATCATGGGCAGAGAGGGACGTGCTCTGTGAGAGCTGGGTGATAAACAGGGGTGAAGGATCAAGAGGGGAAACCTTGGCAGCTGACAGGACGAAAGGGAGCCAGTACGTTGAACAGCACACAGCTCCCGGCTCTACCCCTCTCCCAGGGCTGCTCACAATGGGGCACCTCGGAGCTGGCCTCAGCCCTGGCCATGAAATGCACAGAGGTGAGCACCCACACTTCTATGAACCCACAGCAGCCTGAAAGTCACAGCATTTCAGCTTGTCCCATTTCATCCCTGCACTCCAAATCCAGGAATCACAAGCCTGAGCAAAAGTGTGACTAGAACACTACCCAGACACGAGAAAAGACTTGAGCCTTTACGTAGCTACAGGGAAAACCACCGCTGATCTGTGCTGGTGCGCCGAGCCCACTGCAGCCCCGTGACTCTCACCTGCACGGGCCCCACCCACGGCAGCGGTGGGCATGCTGCCTATGGCAGTGCATCAGTTGCCTTCTCTGCATTTAAGTTTTGAAATTCATTGTTTATTCTTTAAATAGCAATAAAATATCCATAATGTTTACAATTTTTAACCATTTTAAGCGTACAGCCCACTGGTCACATTTGCTTGCCACATTGCTGTTAGCCACATACAGAACTCATTTGATCTAGTAAGTTTGAACTCGGTCCCTAACCTGAACCATAATCCTAACCCATAATCTCTAACCCTAAACCCTAACCCTAACCAGACCCTAAGTGCTTCTGCTCCACTATGACATGAGCAGCTTTCCTCTGCCTAGAGTTTGGAGCCAGTCAGCTGTGGCCTGAAACTGAGCCAAAATAAACCTCTCTTCCTCTGGGTGTCAGGTATTATGTCCAAGTGAAAAGTGGCTTGGACGAGTTTTATCAAAATGATTAACTCCACAGTGGTTAGAAATGATACCAAGAGGGACTGGTGATGTCCCCCAGTGGTGGAGGCTTACGTAGTGTGTGATACCCTGGGTTCAATCAGTCTCCAGCAGGTGTGTGTGCGCGCACACACACATACACACACACACACACACACACGAGAATGATGCCAAAACTTTGTGTTTACTTTCTGTAGTATAATATATGATATTATGGATATTTAACTAATTTGTAATTTGGTACAACTGAGTGTTTCGCAGATTAAGTCTATTGTA